>VZTL01010009.1:0-18225 GCA_013400535.1 Scopus umbretta
AATAAAAAGGCTTATTCCGCAACAAAGAGTTTAAAGATTTGCCCCTGGAATGTCTCAGGAAAATTACAGTTTTAAAAGTGTAGATAAGAGGGGGGGGGGGGGGGGAAGGCACTGAAAAAGCTGATGGAAATATTAGTAAAAACCAGGTTGAGTTTTAAGGAATTATGTGTATCAATCAAAATTCACTGCACTTCAGGCAATGTAAGGAACATAATTTATCAATTTATGAAATGCGTTTTGATTCTTACTCAAGTGTGTCATTTATTGAGGTAGGAAAACACACTCATACAACTAATTTGGAACATGGATGCAACTCTCCTGCCATGCCAACTGCCTTGCTGAAGTCCAATTATTCCCTGAGTCCCATCGCAAGGAGACACTCGGCACAGAGCAAACACAACGCAAACCCATTGCCTCTGCTGGGGAGGAGCACGCCTCAATGGCAAGCAAATTTTCACCTAAAACTCTTGGTTTAAAGCCATGCTTTCTGAAAACAGATCATGAAGACAGGCAATGGTCCCAGCGTGGAGAGAGAGAGAGAGAAAAAAAAGATTCACGCAATGAAAACAAATCATTGTGAAGAGAGATCATTTCCTACAATTAACACAAAAATGGCACAATTCCAGCTGTGCAGCTAGATAGAACTCACCAGGGCAAACCCACTAAGTAGCCACTGTGGGTTTATTTGTGTTTTTCTTTTTTATATTCCCATTTTCTCCCCTTTACTAATGACTTCTTTCAGAACTTGATGTATTATTGGGAGATACTGCATATATACTTGGCAGATACCCAAGGCTTCACTCCTGCATGTTCACTTTCTGCCTACTAAGAAAATGAACCTTCACTGAAAAGTCATCCTTAGCATCACTTTTCTTGATTAAGCATTGAAAACGAAGCAAAAACTTTGAAGTTGAGATAAAATTATTTTAACACTACTCCTGAAGGCATGACCCAGCTCACCATTTAAGCCACGGCTCTGTTTCCTCCAGTAGATAACGTTACTGTGCCTGGAACGAGGAAATTTTCAACACCATTTTGTGAAAGTGTGTCTAGCTAATAGTTTAGTCTGATGTACTCTGCCATTTAATAGGTGTTTAGCATCCAAGAAAATCACTATTCCCTCTCCTAGAGGTGACAGAGCTCCTGGGAACATTATCTCAGGACAAAACACGTGTACACACACACACACAGAAAATATGACCCCTGCATTTTCTGCTGTCTGAAGTTAACAAAACAAGGTCTCCGACATTTGCTAAGAAATACCTTTTAGGGCTTTAATGCAGCACTGAAAACCAGGATTGGGGGGAAAAAAAAAAAAAAAAAACCCAAACAGTTTGTAATTTTACATTCCTTTTGCTACATTATTAAATGAACCCTTCTTCAGCTCTCCGTTTTCCTGTCATTTTTTAAGTCTTCATTTTGTATTTTCCCTTTTTTTTTTTTTTTTGAAACCGAAACCTCTTAAAACCTCTTAAAGAAGGTATAGAGGAACAGAAAATATGTTGAAGGCCAAAAACCTTGGTGAAAAAATTCTTGAGAAGCTTTTCCATTGAAAAGTAAAAGCTGAGATGAAGGAGGAAGGAAAATATCTGACGTTACACGCAAAGCTTTACAGGTATCAGAGGGAATTTGCCATTTGTCTGGAAAATTCTGAAACCCAACATCCAGTTGGGAACAACAAACAGATTGGGTTAGAAGGCAACCAGATATGAGCTCACATCCAAACCTCAGGCTGCACTTTTCTTGAGGCTGTAATAAAGTTTGGAAAACATTTTGTTGTTGATAGGCAGCGATGAAAATTTGCAATACAACGGCAACAATCCTCTCTGTTCAGCATCTGAAGTATTTTCTTTTAAGCCCACGTTAACTTTAATTTTTAAATCTCTTCGGAATGACTTAACTGTATTGGAATTAGGAACCCTATTAAAACAACTCCACCTCCTCCCTGCCCCCCCCCAAAAAAAAAAAACCCAAAAACAAGCAAACAAAACAAACAAACAAAAAAACCCCAACCCCATAATATAACCCAAATAATAATAATAATAGTAATAAAACCCCACATCAAAGGAACATCAGCACAGCAATTCTTCCACACGTACAGGTTGCTCTCGCACAAGCGAAGCCTCCAGCGGCTCCGTGCACTCCCAGCCCCGGGGCGGGCTGTGCCGGATGCCCCCGAGCTCATACAAAGCATCGGCTCCGCTCTCCCGTGACTTTAATGATTTATATTCCCTTCTGCTGATGGATCTCAACAACATCTTCGCCATTTTACTCTATCAAAAAGCTAGAACGATGGCCTGAAGGATTTTCCTATTATAGTCACATGTACTCTGTAGCTTGGTTCATTGCCTTCAGACTTACTTTTAACATTCCTCTATATTATACCGTATGTTTTCATGTAATTTTCCCAATAACCATGAAGCCTAAAACCTTCTAAATGTGGCTGCATTATTTCTCATTGAGCACAAAATTGAAATTGATGACAAAGCAGGGTCCAAACTGGAGCGGAGAACATAAGTGGCCACAAAAAAATCTTCTGTATGTACGCAAGATCCTAGTTTTGTCTCATTACTCCAGATTTGATATAATCAAATGTTTAATTACTTCTCCTCCCATCCATTTTATCGAGCGTATGCAANATACATGAAAGATGCTCCTGGAGATGCCGTGAGCTATCCTTCTTTCCTAGCTCACTTGAGCATTTGTCCTCATCGTTAGGCAAGAACAGCAAAGCCCCCAGTTTCCAATTTAGGCCTTGTATCTGCCCATCCCAGGTAGGAACCACAGGATGGGAGATAAGGCAGCCTGTCTTAATCAGACCCCACAGACTACTACTTTTTGATTCAACAGGAAAAATACCAGGGAATATTTCACTTGTGCTATTCCTTCAAACAAGAGGTGAGACACACATGGAGAAAAGCCCTTAAATCTCCTTTGCCGCCTTCTTACTCAGGGAATTCTATGTAAAATATTAATAGGTATTTGATTTTAATTGTATTTGCATAGATTCAAGGATTAAGGTAGAGAAAAAAAAAAAAGAAACACCAACTTGATCAAATATTTGCCCAGGAAAATGTGGTTTAGGCAATCATTATGAGACATCTACCCTCTGATCCTCATCCACAGAAACACCAATGTTCCCCGCTCATACTGCTTGAAAGAAATTTCTTTTGACGCTGGTAGACTGCAGCAACTAATGGACACAATACTAAAGAAAATACTGCTTATACATTTGTATTTCTGGAAAATTGGTATTTTAATAATCACTCGTGCATTTTTCCTAACTCATCTCTCATTAAACTTACTCCTCCCCATGTAAGTTCAATCAGCAGAGACTGCAACGCCTCTTGGGGTGCGCACAATAACCGGCAGGCACACAGGCACGTCTGACCACGAGCAGGTCAACACCCCTGGAGTCAGGGGGAATACGTGACCTTTAATTCATCGTTTGCCATCGAAGATCTCGTCAGAGAAGCATGTGCACTTTCTGATTGTTTGCACTCCGAGGTGTCTATTTTTTCGGAAAAAAGAAATGCTGAGTCTGGACTGTCCATGCTAAGGAGATTCACTGCATCATAGCCAACGTCGAGGCGATCTCTCTCCTCTTCCAGCTCTCCGCTTAACACATTGACTTCGGGTGTTCCTAATCTGGTGCACCCTTAAGCAGAGGACAACACTCTACCCTACCCACTCTGTAAGATTTGCTTTCACGCACGGCAGTTTTACAAACCCGTTACGCTTGCACAAGTCATGCCGATTTCTCAAATGACACGAAACACGAAAGCCAAAAAGTAAATCTCCGTCCTCAGTTAAGACCTCGTAAGGGAAGGACAACACGTGCGTTTCTGCAGGGATGGCCCTTCAGGTGCAGGAGATCCCAGCAGAAAAAGAAACAGGGTGTGAGTTGCAGGGCAGGAATCTTTTCTTGTAAAGGAGAATGAGAGCAAAAGATCCCTAAATTTTTAACGACTGGGAAACAGTTTGATATTGAACTGCTGTCACCATTTTCATCCCATTTCATAAGTAAAAATCATTATACTGAAGATGGGAAACCTAGAGAAAACTTCGTGTTAGTGAAGATACTCAAAATATTGTCAGTGTTTGTGACAACCGCACAATACAATGCCAGCCAGGAATTTGTAGGCATTTTTTTTTCCTGTTTGACATCCATTGGCAAGCATGCTCACCACTAGGCTGCAAAATGTTCAGATTAAGTTTAAGAATCCACCTTTTATACTCGTGGGTACGTATTTAGGTATTTCAGCATATTCGGCAACCTATACTCCGCTCCATTCTTGAGGAACTTTTATAGCCACGATTACCGTGATGCCTTTTTAGGGGGCGTCCAGCTGAATTCGCCTCTGCTCCCTCAGATGAAGGCTACAGATTCACTCAACACCATCTCCAACAGGTAGGTACGAGAAGCACAGGGGAACCTTGCAAATCCCACAGATCAGCTGCCGTTGAGACTTTCAAGATACAAAAAAAAAAGGAAGAAGCCATTTATACCTTTCTACCAGCAAGCAAAAGGTTAGGGTTTGACCTTTTGAAAGGCATTGTTTTCATCAAACAGAAACTGCATTTACAGCGGCTGGAAGACCACCGAGAACCACGACTCGGATTTACTAATGGTTTGTGAGCTGCAAGGAGACGAACGCCGCAACCCGCCGGGCTGAAAAACCCCGGCGTGACATTGAACTGCTGCGCGGCTGGGATCCGTGCGAGAGGCAGCATCCCCTCGCGGCGGGCACGGTCGCCGCTCGTGGAAATCCCAGATTTATTTGGGAGCACGAACACAGCGCGCGATGCGAGAGGAGGCTGCGTGGCCTCAGGTTAATTAGCTTCTCCACATTTCCCCGGCCTATTTTTAGGAATGGCACGATGCAGTTTGCTGTTGTTAACAGATTTGTGACCCTGCGAGAGGCGCTTCAATGCTTTACCACCAAAGTTAAAATTGGAGGCCTGAACCTCAGCTAGCGCGGCTCCTCCCGAGCCGGGGGAAGCTGGCTGCTCTCCGGTGTCCAAGCCTGCAGTAGCTAATGTTCAGTTCCAAACCTGCCATCCATCACCCAGGACACGACGCCTTTTGCTGTGCCCTCGGGGTTTCGCAGCGTTCAGCCACAACAGTCCCACTGCAGAACTCCTTGATAAATTTAACCAAAGGTTCAGAATCCAAATTACAATTTAAATCTTGCCCGTCTCGATGCGCGTTTCAACGCGCTAGTTGCAATTGCTGGAGAATCCATAGCTTTGCTCTTCTGCACTCCGCTTTTTCGGGCATTTGTTGCTTCAGTTTGTACATATCGATTTTTATTTTTTTTTTTAATAAAGTGATTTCAAAAAACACGTTGTGAAAGTGCTATAAAATCAAAGCACAATATCATTCTTGTTAATGCCTGCAGTCCAAGAAAACAGGCAGAACCCTCATATTTTCTACTTCAATTCACTGACAGTCTTAAATACAGTACAAATGAGAAAGCCACGAGTACTGGAGAATTAACTCTCTCCAGCCCCAACCTAACAGGCTAACTTTTAAGCATGCACTCTAGTGCGTTCTAGATCTGGAAAAGAGTATCTGGAAAACTAAAGCTTTCAGTTAGGACATCGCTGTGTGGGAAAATAATTCCAGATGCCTGAAACAAGCAGGACTATTACTGCAATAACTAAAAAAAACAACAGCCCTGATCTTAAAAGCGTCATGATTTTTTTTTTTTTCCTAGTGCAGTATATGGACCAGCCTTCCCAACAACCCTGTTTTTAAAGTCTTAGCACCCCTAAGCCCAGTTCAGCAACATTATTCCTCTCTTCTTCTACTTTTTTGCCCATGTATCCTGCCTCCACAGCTTGTCTTGTTCAATGGAGCTACTCACGTAGTATTAGGACACTTTTCAGCGTGAGTACGTGGCTCACAATCTGGCTATTAACTTGAAAGGAGCTGGCACGTGACTTTATTATATTAACACTTTGTGCTTTTATGGCATTTTTCCATTTAGGAATCACAAAGTGCTTTACAAAAAACTAATAAATTAAATCTCACTATGCTCCTCCGAGATAGCTATTATTACCCACATTACACACGGGGGAGGGGGGGAACCTTACAGAAATGCTAAATGAATTACCCAAGGTCGGATAAGAAGTCGGTAACAGAGCTCAAAATGAAAAAGTAAATTTTAGCTCATGCTTTTTGACAATTCCTCTGAAAAGTAACAAGTACATCCCAGAGAAAGCAAAACACAGGAGGGCGAAACCTGCAACTCTTAATATTTATTAGAGGTTCGTTCATTCCGTTGGGATTTTCCCTACATACAACTGAACCTACAAGATCAGCTAAAGCTCCACGAAGGTCAGGAGCAGTATTTCCGTAAGGACAGTGCACAGCCCAGAAAAGAAACAAGCGGGTTTTGAGTTATAGCCACAAGAAGGGACCCGTGTTAGCAGGAGCTGCACTGCATAGCTAAAAGTGTCAGCTCTGGGGTAAAAACCCAACGGCAGCAGTGCCGGTCCCAACACTACTGTCATCCGAGTCAAGGTTCTACACTAACAGCAGTTTTTCTTAATGAAATATGCTGGCATGTGTCCCACGGACACATAACGAGGATGTGGAAATCCACCTAACCCTTCTGCAGCAACCTCAGAATTTAATAACTTCAAGATCTTCTCTGTGTGCGTGCATTTTCTATATTTATATATAAAAATAAACACGCACATCTCCCCAATATGTCTACAATTAAGCATCTTTCTAACCACGTGCTTTGCTCAAGCTTAGTAATCCTAGCAAGTAGGTGCTGGGACTAAACACAGAAAGGCTGCTCCATGTTTGGGTTTTTTTTTTTTNTACCCCAAAATGCCCCATTCTGTCAATCAAATGTTTAATAAAACAGGCTTTCATCCAATTTTTCTAGAAGTTGGGTAATCCCGCTGATGGGAAAGAACTCAGCCAACGGTGTTTCTCAGTTAACCAGAAATACCGATGAAATGTCAGAGCGATGCCACTCATCCAACTCCCTTTCCAAGCCCCTGCTGGGCACCCCAAGCTCTGCCGGTGGCATCGCCCAGCAGAGCCCGGGCAGCCACCGGGCCCGAAGGGCCGGCTCGTCACGCCAACGAAACCGCGCTGGACCGCTCTGGATTAAGCCCCTCTTTACCTCCCACGGGACACAGCATGACAACAGCAATGAAACCCAAACCACGTTGCACTGCTCTTTTTTTCCCCATCTGATAAACAGGAAGGCATTTTTTTTTCCTATTTACTAGTGTTTGAATGCAAATATTTTGAGAACACTCCAGTGGTACTTATCGAGCAAATTCTCCTCTGAGAAGGGAGACACACACGCACAGACAACGCATCCCAAGGCTTGCAGCAAGGCGGGTGCGTGCAGGTGTTGAGCCCTGCCACTTTCACACCAAAGACACAGCCGTCGGCGCAGCGCCAGCCCCACGCCTTGCTGCGTGCGTCGAGGTGCAGCCTTGATCCGTCACACGCCAAGCGCTCTCGACAACAGAGGACGACAGGGTGCAAGAGCTGACGCGTGGAGACCGCATCTACGCGCTGGCCAGGCAACTGAGGCAGGATGAGATCTGGAGAAGGAGCAACCAGGAACACGCTGCTGGGGGTGGAGGAGGAGAAGAGATGAAGCACTCGGCTCAGTTTGAGGATCCACCCCAGTGGCAACGGCAGAGAACAGGCACAGGAGGGGACGGAGTGGCCCATCCCTCACATACGTTTGTCACCTATTTCTCAGTTTCAGCGGTGTTAGGACACAAGGGATCAACAAGAACCCACACCTAAATTAGCATTACAAGGCAGCGAAGGGTTCAAAACATCACCCTCCTTGAAATTAAAATAAACAAACACCTTTCAGAAAAGATCAGGCTGTTCGCTCCGGGAAAACGTGAGCCTACGCGCCACTGAAGGAGTGCTGCAGCCCCAAGGAAATGTCACCTCCTGAAGAGCTGCAATGCAAAGCGCTTGCACACGTGGCCCAGGCATCCCCCCCCGCCCCACCTTCAATCCTCCTAATTAACGGCACCCATCTGCAAACATGTTGGGTTTTTTTTGTTTCTAAAAGGTATTTCCTACCTGGGGCAGCTTATTCCACTGTAAGAAGAAGAAATCATTAAGCTATCAAAAGCCGTCGCCTTTAAAGCAGTCGTATTTTCATGAACTGAGAATTACAACTTCAGGTATGAGATAAGCAGCATGGGCAAATAAATGTGGAAAATAACATCAGGTTGCATCCAGATTTGTTAAGTATAAGGAAAAAAAAAAATCAGGAAAAAAAGAGAAGAAAATGTAGAACATAGAATGTGAATTGTTACTAAATAGAATGTTTATTGAAGATTTTTCAAAGGAATGAGTAGTTCTTTAAGTGGCAAGTTATTGGTTTCCCGCAGATTATATGTTATACAATCAAATTGAATTATTGAAATGCCTTCCATCCACCAATCTATTTACATCAAATACACTGTGTTATTTTTCACACTGTGATCCCAGCCTTCAGAGGAAGTCTTTCCAAAATGTTTTTTTAGTGCATTTTGTTCATAATAGTGACATTTTTACAGTCATTTAATATATAGAATCCAGCCTATTAATATATTCAACCTGTTTCACCACTGTTATTAAATCTTTACAGCCACACACAATTTTTTTTTGTTTGTTTGTGGGGGTTTTTTTTTTGGAGGTGGTTGCTTGTTTGTTAAGACACTGAAACAAAAGCAGAAGACAAGGAGAAACAGAATATGATATACTGGCATACATTTAAAAGGTTCTTCTAAAAGACAGCAGGGTGGTCTGATGGTCTGACCAAAGACTTGCCCAGCGCCTTGATATCCCACACAACTACAGCAGCTCGCGGGCTCTGCGACCTCAGGCGATGTGCTTACGTTCAGAGGTCTCAAACAGCCTCAACGTGAGCTCTTCGTACACCGTGGTGGCTAAAAAAAGCTAGCGTAAGCCTTGGATGTTTAAAAAGAACAACATCAAGGAGAAGAGAGGGTCTGATCTTGCCTAACTACATAGCCCGAGACGGCTACCACAGCAGCATGCCTAGGTTCTGGTACCTGCTTCAAGGGAGATATGGAGATACCAGACCAAGGGAGCACAAAGGAAGGCCACAGAAATGACCCAGGAGCTGAGGACTGCGAGACTCCACGTGTTTAATGTCTTCAGCTATTGAAAATGCCGAGAGGTGAAAGACTTGTGGCTTACCCAGAAGGCCAACAATACTTTCTATCTTAAGCAACTGGCTGACTTTTTCTTTTTCCTTTTTTTTTTTTTTACACCACCATTTTGAAAGCGGTCCGTACTTGCGGGATTGCAGAAGCGTTATTACACGCCGTTTACCAGCACGNACGCTGCTGGAGAAGGCACGCGACCAGTTTCGTCTCGCGTGCAGCTACAGCGCACGATGCCGTGTGGTCCTCACGCTGAGCGGCCGGCGCGGCCGGGCTGCCCTTCCACGCGCACCCCGCCGAAGCTGCCGCACGCCCCGCGTTCTGCCAAAACGAGCTCAAACCTGAAGCAAGTGCATTAAACGCCAAGCTCTACTGCCTCTTCGTGGAGTCCTTTTTGACTGGAAGGAAGTTAGGAAAAACCTGTGTAGGCTGGTACCAACGGAGAGCAAGGCTCGGCCATGGTAAGGAGAAGGAAGGAGCTCGATGGCAGGATTAAAATAGCGTGTAGGATTTGATTTTGTGACCGATCAGCCACAGATCAGCGTCTAACCAACATGATGATTCGCCAGCGCTCGGAAAGGACAAAGTCTAATCGTTTAATTGTTAGCTCCTGACTTGGGTTCATTTCAAACTCCAGCAACACATTCCTGCTGCTAGACAAATGCTAAGCAATCTTATTTCACCTAAAACACAGCAAGCGTGAAAGATTTTATTCATGCACCAGTAATAATTAGATGTCAGGGTTACATTTATTGTACTAGTTCATTCAAGAGAGACATTCGCTGTTTTTGTCAAAGTTGAAGATATTATTCATTAAAGCCCATATCCGTCGCCCACGTGCTTAGAGCAGAGCAATGACAAGCGCCGTGAAGTGCCTTTACTCCATGTTCCTCAAACTAAGACAAAAAAAGTAACAAAGGACTGTATCTGCCTGATTAGAAATTTATTCTTCAAAACAATAATTAGATTAATTATCCCAAACTCATGAAGACATAATTTTATTACTCTGTAACAAAACTCCATAAACCTGCTGTTACTCTAAATCAAGATAATGTATCTGATTAGACAGGGGGGTTGTTGCATTAGATTTCGACAAACTGATCATGGCATGAAAGCAGCCCAGGGATGAATTAGATTTTTGCTAAGATTAATTGCAACATTAACAAAACAAAACCAAACCAGTATGAGGCAATATCACACAACTGGGCCTAATCACTTTCTAAGCAAATTTTAAATGGTAATACTTGATATATTTGATTAAGAAAACATCTGTCTCACATACTTTAAAGAGATGTTCCTGTGGCCTTGCTGCATCTTCCCACTAGAGAAAAAAACCACTGCGGGAAACTCAAATAATGCCAACACCAACGGCACCGACATTTTAAGATCTTTGTCTGCTCAGCAATCACATGAGGACACACATTGCTTCCCCTCAGATTTTTTGGAGGGCTGTATTTTACTTTCTTCATTAAAATAAGCCCAACACGGAACAACATAATTTCTCTCACCATTAGAGTACGTTTATAAATCATAGTGGTTTAAGACTAGATTGCTGTCATCAAATTGCAATACTTATGCCACTGTAGTGGAGTACCTTCACGACAACTTTGATTTTCTTTCACTTTAATATCTCCTCCTAGCTCTATAGCCCATGGTATCAAAAGGTGATAAAAGAACAAATGAAACTGTTAGCTCAACATCTGTAAATGTCCCTTTCCATCCGTACAGGACAAAAATGTGTTATCATGACAATGCCACCTCTGTTTTTATTATACTCTGGATAATTTGGGAAATTTCATGCATAAGGTAAAGGAAATCATTTTACCACATTAGTTGTCAGTTCCAAGATATTTTACTAACAGAAAAAGAGCAGCATTAAATTTATGATGACCCCCTATCTCCGTTACTCTCTACCATGGCCTTTAAATCAAAGCCTTTCTGTCAGGCAGGAGGTAGCAGGGGGCGATGGAGGGAAGACCAACGCCGGGACAACCTCAGGGACACGCTTCCTCACTGGATGGTGCCGCGCCAAGGACCACCACGGTTTAACCGCAGGGAATCACTGAAGCTTCCAGAGCAGCGGCATTTTGATTCCCAAATCAAATTCTTCAGGATGATGGATGAGAACTAAAAACAAAAGCAAATGGTGGGCTGCCAGTATTGACAAGAAAAGGGAAATCTCCTTCCTGCCTAGACTCCAGCTTTGAAAAAAATCACACATACCACTGTAGGAAAGATCACACTGGGGCTGAAACTGGAAAGCTGGGCAGCAAGTCACCACACGTTTTGTTGTTATCCAGTGGCTTAAGGCTAAAACCATCCAGGCAGCGAACCTAATCCCCACCTTTCCTACACACAACATCTTTCCCAGCCTCTTGCACTGATGAGGACCAAGGGCAGTGGGCGCAGATGACACACGCTGCCTTTGCCCACTCTTGTCCATCCCACACTGGCACCTTCGCCCAAGGAAGGGAACGAGATCCTCCTCCTCCTCCTCCTCCCCCCGAGGATCCCTGCTGCCTCCCACCCAGCAAAGAGCAACGCTGGCGCTCGCCAGGAGCGTTTCCTGGATGCAAAATTTCCATTTGGCAGCGCTGTGTGTTATAAACCTCATTTAAATTTCTTGCAAATCTGATCTCTTCCATCTCGTACATCAGCACAGAGACAGTTTTACAGCAGCTGATTTGTTGTCATTGCTCCCAAGCGGCACTGTACCACAATCCTTTAAATATAGTAAAAATTCACAAGTGGTATCATGTTTGGGGCCTTTTGGCTTTCCCTTTCTTTCAGGAGCTTCTACTTTGAAGACTGTCAGGGCAAACTCCCAAATTTATTCTCTCCTTTTGAATCATATTTCACAAATTCCACCCATCACCCTTTTCTAACCATGTCCTCATGCCTTGACGGATTCTTTCGTTAACTTTCCAGCTCTACCCAAGCGATGGAACGGGCTCTTGATACAACTGACAGTTCACAGCAAACAAATTGATGGCCTCCAGTGGGAATGCCATACCTGCCTTCTGCATATTCAGGTGGTGACAGCCACATCTGACCTTATTGAAGGTTTGCTCTCATATTTTCAGTGTCAATTTTTCCTATTACCCTGGCAACCTTATAGCTTTAAATTATTGTATCCACGTCCAAATCTTCTCCGGTACCTAAAGGTTAACACGCAGTCCAATCTTGCTGCCTCTTTGCGCACAGGCAGCTGAAGTACTATATGCTCTTCTTCATGAATAACACGATTTTTGGGGCATCCATGTGTAAAGCAGACACCTCCATACTCATTTCTGTAGCCCTTCTGAAACAATCCTACACTTCCATTGAAGTATACCCAGTAATTATGGCAGCACTGGCGGTATACATCCAGCCGGATAGCGTAGTGATCTGAAGGTGGCTAAATAATTCCCCCAGCTCTCCAAGGTCATTATCATTTGTTAGGGCACAGAACAAACCTATGGAGATCTTGTCAGGCCCTGACTGAACTGAACCAGCTGCCAAATATTTATTGACAGGGCCCGTGACTTAAACCCTTCCTCACCAGAGCCGACAAGGTCAGAGCAGCTCGCTGGTGCTAAACTAGCTAGCCAGATCGGCTGCTATATGAGACAGCTTTGCTAGCCGTCTTTACTTCTCCAGTACAGTTCCTCTGAAACAGAAAACATCTTCTACGCATGAATTGCTCTAGTTTTAGGCAACTACCAGTGAACAGGCTCCAGATACCAAACTCATTAGAGAAGTATGACATCTACTAAAGAGATCTGCACGTAGTACAAAGGTTTGTTTCTTCATTTTATCTCTTCTGGCAAAGTTGAGACCTCCCTTAACCTTGCCTGGGACCTTCTTTTCTCATAACTCAGCCCCCAAACAGTATGAGAGGAGATTAACATCATTCTCTCAGGGTAAGCATTCCCAGGATGCAAATGATATCATTAAGGAAACTTTCAAGCCACCTCTACTTTGCTCTGATCTGGGAAATCGTAAGGGCTGGCACACGCTCCAGGATAACTTGCAAATCCACCGTTATTTTGCAGAACCCTATTTGTCAACTTTAATCAAGACCTACAAACGTCTTCTTTCAGATCTTAATTTAAAGCACCTCAGAGACTGATGATCCATTTTAGCACAGCCAATATAGATATCCCTTGAATTGTTTGTGTCATGAAAATATCTCGGGTGTTCAAAAAAAAAAAAAATAGCTAAGAGATAACAGGGCTAAGAAAGGCAGAAACAGTAATTCCTCTACCCTGGCAGAAGGAAAATGCAAGTAGGATGCGCTAAAGCCCTAGCAAGAGCCCCAGAGATAAGCTCACCTCGCTGCTCTCCCATTGACTTTGCCATTGTCTCCCCCAGCAAAGCCAGGCTTTCCCCTACTCAACGGTGGCCTCAGTGGGAGATGCTGTGGGAATGGCATTGATTTTCACTCCTCCTGGCTGACATTTAAGGTACGCTGGGCTTTGTTGGTGGGGGCAGGCAAGGTGGAACAATAACCCCTGCAAGCGGCACGCGATTCGTGACCTCGATAGCAAAGAAAATGAAAAGCTACATTTCAGCAGGAAACAGACAAGAAACAACTCAAATCTAAGCCCTTCTGAAGAACCAGATATGATTTTCTTTCCCAGGACATTTTGTTTTATGTGAAACATCAAAGATTGTATAGGTTGGTAATTAAGAACGTAAGCCAGCGAGGAGCGGTGCCCCAGCAATGATGTGGGAATTGCAGGTATCTAACACCACTGCCTAGTTTGGAAAGAACACCTATTGAAAACAAGGAAGATATAAACGAAGATTTCAGCATGAAGCTTTAGACACATGAAGATAATATCTAAACAGCACTTATTTCAAACTGTGTTTTTCTTCCAAATATGCACACATCCAGCTCTCAAGTTTTGTGTTAAATAATAAAATGCATTTAGACCCACCAGTAGGAAACACTTCGCTTTGTTACTCAAGGTATTTCTCTCAAAAAGCCAAGAGGCCACCACCACCACAGCCACCCAGACCCCCTGCAGCAGTAACGGGGAGATGCAGTTCCTTGCAGCCCACCCCAGCACCATGGCAGGAGCTCGCACCACCACATACCAAAGCCAATCAAAGCCTATTCTCCAAGAAGCACTCTTGGAACTTATTACAAAAAGATTGCTTCAACAAGAGGCACGGAGATCTCCATGGAGAAATAATAAAAGGCGTGCTAACGTCAGCGGCCATGCTGCGCTGGGGGATGTCTCTGCAGTCACTTGTATGAGGGGGTGACAGCTGAAAGGTAGACCAGCTGCATCTACCATAATAACCCTTATTTAAAGAACAGCAGCACAAAAAAAAAAACCCCAAAACCCCCCAAAAAAACCAAAGAACAACCAACATCCCCCCCAAAACCACACAAACAATCCACAGAGATCAAAATACCTGCTCTTTTTTTTACCCCTTCTGGGCAAAACCACAAAACTGTGACCAAAGGCAGCAGCCACCCTGAGCAAAGAACAGCTTTTGCCCTTTTGCTGGGCTGCCACACACAGCTTGCAAGAGTTTGGTTTTTTGTGGGTTTTTTTTTTTGTTTGTTTTGGGTTTTTTTTTTAGAGACGGAGTAAATCCAACACAGGAGAAGAGAAAGCATAACGGTGCCCCAACGCATCCTCCACCCTTGGCTGGCGGGTCCACCATACAGCTATGGGGTGGGACAGCATCCACATAGCTTTGCTTCCTTCATTGCCACGAGGAACGTTCATGCCTAACTGCAGCAGACCTTATGAAAGCAATGATCACCTTCGAGTCACCACACCCACCACCTTACAGAGGAGTACCAACCAGCCACAGAATGCTTTAAATCCATTTTCTGCTTTGAGCAGGACTCGAGATGTACGTTAAGCACCAGGGAGCCCTGGGACAAAAAGCTTTCATTCCTCTGTTGCTAGCTCCCTTCTGGCCTTTTCCATCCAAACACATCACCTGTCTAGATAACGGGTGCAAACAGAGATAGGCATGTAATAGCATAAAGGCCTTTTCCTCCTCATTTCTGGAAGTTTACTACTTCTAACAGCAGTAAGATTAGTGTGTCCGATGCTCCAATCTTTTTATCTTCAGGCGTTAACATCTTTGCCACACTTGACATGGTCTCCGTTCTGCCTCCTGCTGTCCAACATTCATTTCTGATGTCGCCATCCGTCAGCGGGAACAGGCGTCATTCTACAGGGAAATTTGCCTTTCCAAGAATGTAATCCATGAGAATTTTTTTCCTTTGTCTTTTTTTTTTTGTTTTTTTTGGTTTTGTCTGCCTGACACCAAGATCTGTATTTCGCTATCTTCCCACAACAAGATTATTAGTCACAAACATCATTCCTTTCCCCCAGATTTGTGCAAAGATTAACCCTAGCAAAAAACACTGCAAAATTTATTAGCATGGTCATGATGACCATAATTATAATTTTTGAGTGTTTGAACTTCCCAGGAAATTTGTTTTCGAGTGTTCAGCCTGTCTGCCTAAGATACGGCTCAGGGGGTACAGTGGGAAGAGGGGATAGTTTTAGACTCTTTCAAAGGCAGAGCCTGGAAGAAACGCAAAGCAAAGAATCATGCCTTCTCCAGACAAAAGACATTCCTCTCGGCCCCTTTGCTGCTGCTTTTTTTCCCCAGTTCTCTTATATTTTGTTCACCACAGAGCAGTTTCAGAAGAAAACCACCAGCGAAACGCACCTCTGTCTTGCTGTTTGCTGGGGCTGAGCCCATCCTCTTCCAGCAGAACCATCTCCTGACTGCCCCTATTGGAAGCAGGGATGTCTCGACAATCCTCTTTCTAAGGAATCCTAGCTTTTTTTTTTTTTTTTTAAATAAACTCGAAACAAGCAACAACAACAAAGCCTCAGCACAAAAACAGTAAGAACTTAACTGCTGTCCTTCACCAAACAAGTTTTTGTTTATATCTCTGCATGAAACACTCTCATTCAACAAGCTTTGGATGGCCACCAGAAAGACAAGCTGAAGCAGATACTGCATTTCTTTCACGACCTTTATCTTTTGAGGACAACTACAACGGATTGTGAAGCTACTCACTGTACTAGATATTTGCAAAAGGCATGTCAAGGTTGAAATGGATATCCTTTGTTAAACTTTAAAAATACTCAACATATTAAAAGAAAGAGACAAAATGGTTTGACTAGAAAGAAAGCCAATACAAATGGGATTCTGTGGGTTTGCATAACTCCAGGCTAACTTGTTTTAAATAAAATAGTAAGACAGCTCTGCTAGCCCTTTTCTTCTTTTAAGCAAAAAAAAAAAAAAAATTAAGTAGGACAAGGTTTTTTTTTTTTTTCATAGAATTAGAAAGCACAATCAATGAAGAATAAATATTCAAGTGCTAATGGTTGATGTGGACCATAAAGCGTAGGTCTTATTTGAAGTGCGAGTTACCAGCTTTCATGCCAGCTTACGTACGGAGGGGACGGGATTCTCATGACATGGCTTATTCAAGCCAGGTTGTATTTCTACCAAGTTTATTCCAACCCCTTCAGAAGCTGTGCATTTGACACAGAATGGCTTAATGGAAGTGCCATGATCTGAGCTACGCAGAAAGTCAGATGATTAAATGCTTCTCCTGAGCTTAAATTTTCATGTGTTTATCAAACATGTCCTTGATAAAGATAACTGAGTCTGCCACTGGCAATCCATTCTGCAAGTGCCCTCAGTACTCATCGAAAGAGAAAGGCATTACTTTACAAATAAATAAAGCAGGAAATTATGTTTTAATATCGAGTATCCTCCTTTATCTTGAAAAAACATCCAGTAGGTTTACAGTACGGTAAAATGGCCCAAACAGCTGCAGTTCCTCTGCTTACCAGAACTAACCGTGTAAAAGAAAGTTGGGATTTCAGTGCTTTCACCTCCCGCATCACGAGTGTGAGCCCCAGACCCAGCTCCTGCAAAACAGACCCCTCTGCCTCTGCCCCTTCTGTTTGACAGCCTTTTCAATCATTTCTTGATGGCTTGCTTTCAATAATCAAATATTAAGCTAATGATTATCTGGAGCATTTCTAGTAAAAGCAAATGACTGGCTAGGGGTTCTCATGGTGCCAAGGAAAACCCTTGGGAAACCTAATTTATGATAGCACAGTTTTGGACTGGAGTTGCTGAGAACATCAATTTAATGTATTTTTAGATAACTATCAAGTCCAGCACCGCATATATTCATCTCCTGTCTTCTTAGTTTCTATATCCAAGTTTCAAATACAGGCTCCACAGGCCAAGACCTCAGCTTTTGACCAGCTCACTGCCTAATGGCAGCAATTTCAGATCTCTAACCATCTTAAATGAACCCTGGATTATGGATGGAGTGGTTTCAAAGTCACACTCCCTCACACACACATGCGCATCTGTTAGACAAATCATAAACCACCCGCGGCAATACAATTTTTTTTTCCCCCCCTCAACAATAAATGTCTTTTTTTCTTTGAAAGTCTAAGGAGTCTTTTCTTGGGCTCTCAGGTGGAATGAGCAAGTAATAGTAGCTTTGACACACTGACACGCGTGCCTTGCGCAAGAGTGGAACAGTGCATAGGTGCACCGTCAGTATGGACACGAGTTTTAACATCTACCCTTGAGCAATGACCTTAGGCCCTCCGTTATTATGTTGTGCAGCAGATTAAGGCCGGGCTTGGCATGATCTAAATCTGAATAAACTGCTTGGGTTGAGCATACACACATCGATAGGAGAAGTCTGCTGGCTGGCCCCCTACACCAGCGCTGCTGACTATATGGATCCATACAGCGCTCTTGGGTTCACCCCTGAAAGGAGCCACACGCTCGTCTTTCAAACTAGAAGTAAAACGTCATGACAAAAGAAAAATTGCACTGTTCAGGTGCAGGGCGAATGTATGCAGCCCTCCCATACGCGAGTGTATTAGGAATTAAACCCATCAATGACGGCATAAATAAAAAGGAAATAACTATCAGAAAAGAATAAATATGGTGGGAAATGGAGATAAAAGCATACTGGCAGCTTTAGACTGATGGCAGTCATTAAGACAAATCACTCAGTCTGCAAATTAGTCTTCCCCCCCC
>VZTL01010010.1:2871-37436 GCA_013400535.1 Scopus umbretta
CAAAAAGGAATTAAAATCAATATCTAGGAAGCATTTAACATCTCAGTTACCTTAAAAGGAGATTAAACTATCCAGTATAGCAGGGCAATCTGACTAAAGGGTGAGTTTCTACATACTGTATGTATATATGTTATGTAAGTCACTATCTTATAGCACACACATGTGGAAAGAGAAACAGAGTTTGAGAACCAAAAGCAGAAAACCCTATACAGAAAAACAGTGATCATGAAATGTAGAAGCACATACAGGATGTTCAGAGGAAAGATATACAAAGTGCTTAGTTCAAGGTGAAAAACAATTCCAGAGGAGCAGTAAAGCCCTTTGTTTAAGAAAAAGACCTATTGACCAGTGGGATTTCAATTTCCTTGAGAATTCAACCAAGGATATCCATTCTACAATAACTAAAGCAGCGTTTAGGCACTTCAAGGTGGAATAAGACTACTTCTTTAATGTTCAGTGAACAACAGGATCAGGTGCAAATGGAGAAATCATCTTAGGAAATGGACCCAGTGTAATAAAATGTTAGGCATGGTGAACAGTTAAGGTCTTCTGATCTCATAAAGTCTAAAATACTCTGGAGCATATGGTGCATATAAAAAGCCATAGTTTGCTAAGTACACTGGACTCCATAAAGAATTGCAGCTTTACTCTTAAATGGTTAAATTAGAACCCTTTGCTATCAATATCAAACTTAGGAAATTTTATTACCTAAGAAATAGTTGAAAGAGATTGTATTCAGTGTTTGCAATAAAAATTTATCCTGGCTGGAATGCTGAATGAATACAGATTTTAGAAGACTGGCATAGAAGAATAGACAGAGATGTTAAAATATATAAATTGTTTTGGTTTGATTTTTTTTTTTCCCCATGCACACATTCAGTGCATACTATTCCAGATGTCTGAAAACAGGATATTTGGTTCTAAACAGACTAAAATATTTTTATTTCTTCCTCAAAGGAAGAATCATGTTGAAAATATTAGGTTATATGATTAAAGGTTCAAGAAGGATCCACGAATAAGATGGATCACAGAGGAAAAATAGCAATAATCTAGTCAAGGAGACAAGCTGCTGTCCTGGCCGCTCTCCCAGCTGTCCCAGGAGAACCTCAGCCTCATGGGCTGGGCCTGACACCTATCATCATAAGTCAATAGGAGCAACTCTCCAGATCACCTTGAAGACTGAGGGGTAAGGGGCTGATGTTGGGATGCAAGGGAGCAGCATTTGGGGATTTCACAAGACTTGGTATTGAATTTTAAGGGAAGTATCAAAGGCAGGAAAGGGAGGGATCAAGGTAGCTTGGAGAGAAATAAACATAAGAAAATAGAGGAATAAGGGGATAAAAAAGGTCAGTCATGTAAACAGATTCTGGTCAGTGTGCCTGTGTGAGCATGCCCTGCACCTAATCCTTGCACTGTATTTTGTCTCCTTATTAAACTCCATTTCTATTTTCTAACTGCTCTGCAGAGTATGTGAGATCTGGTGGGGTCAGTTGAGAAATTTTCTTTGCACATGTGTCTGCGTGTGTGTGCATGTGTGTCTGTGCATGAGGTAACTGAAAACCAGGGGATCCATGGGCCAGCTACTGGGTAGGCTGAGTGTCTAAGGCCAGTTACTGGCCTTCATCTTGATCAGCCAGAGGTGAAGACGATAAGGCCATTGGTGTCATTCATGTTCATGTGAGTGCTATGTTTTCTGTCTGTGTCGATCCTTGTGGCCAGGTATGTGTATATGTATTATATATATGTGTGTGTTTGTGTGTCTGTTGGGAAGGTGTGCTCAGCTTCACTTCTGGCTGGACCTGGGAAAGAGAGAGCTGCCACAGCCTTGCCTCCATAAGGCTATTGAACTCAGCAACTCTTAACAAAAACAAAAGACAAATATCACAAACACCAAGATGTCGTGGTGCTATTTATGATAAAATTAAAACTTGTGTTCAGGAATACGTATATCTGAATAAGTAGCTGGTTGTGCAGAAAGTTTTGTATCTCCCTCCAAGATATTTCCACTAAATAACTAAAAGATATAATCAGAAGAAAAACAGTTCTACGTGTCCCTCAAACATACGCAGTATCAAGTAATTCATATTTTCAGACAGCCTGAGTCTCATTCAGAACCTAGATTTTTTTTACACAAGCTGAAGGATGACCTCTGTAGATTTTTCCAATTATTTTCAATAATAGTGACTTTTTTCCTAGAGCTGGTAAAGAACTTGAATCATTTAATTCCCATTCACTTTCAGAATCAAATTTCTATGAATGCTGATTTCAATAAAATCTATGCAAATTACTGAAGCTAGTGAAATTATAAAATGACACTGAGGTTCAGTCCAAATTTCAAGTACTCGTTACTGACTGTGGTAGAACAGAGGAAGGAAAAAACCAACCCAAAGGTCCCTAAGTTTTGACTGCATTTGCAAGACCAGATTTTGTAGTTGTTGTTCCAGAGAATGACTACACTTCATATAGAAATCCATGTGTTCAGTTGTGCGGTTTTTTTGGTGGGGAACATGTTTGCATTTCTTTAAGAAGGAGAAAATCTTTAAAAGAGAATCTCACTTAAAGAAGAATGTCATCAGAACAGAGAAAACCTAGTATGTTAGATATTTTGTATTTCCCTTGAATTTACCTTTGGCTTGAGTGAAATTGAACTAAAATATATTGACATTAAATGCAGCACCATAAAAACACAAAAGAAAAGGAAAAGGAAAAGGAAAAAGAGGAAAAGGGGAAGGAAAAGAAGAAAGGGAAGAAGAAGGGAAAGGAAAGACATGGGCTTGTAGGAATGGTCAGGATTAATTGGAACCTCTCTCTCTGAGATAACCCCGTGAGTTAAAAGGAACATTTTAGAAGATGTAATTCCATCCCAAGCTAAGCTGTTTATGAAAGCAGTTTCAGGGGCTTCTAAATTAAATTTTAATTTTTCAGTCTTTAGGCTTCTTCCTTTCAAGCTCCCCATAAATCTTCATTTCAAATTTTTTTTTATCCTTTAAACCTTGTTCGCTTCCTTTCTCTTTCTTCTTGAATTGATATACATTCCTTTACCATGCATATTCAGTCTTTCATGACCCTGGTCTTCCCACCTCAAGAGTTCCATTTAGCCTTACCTTCTTCATCTTGTGTTACAGTTTATCCAGTCACTTTCCCACTGTGTTGAAAAATCCATCCAGTATGAGTGGACTGTGCCTCAGATGAGTGCTTCCAGTACAACTGGCTGTTATCTGTAAAACATACTGAACCTGACTGTACAGTAACAACTCAGGAATGATCTTAGCCATTTTATATCAACAATATAGCTATGCAATTTAAATGGTAAAATATTAAACAGTAGCAATTTGGGTTTCAAGACTTATGAGAAAAAAAAAAAAAAAAGCTTACCTTTAGATATTCTAGGAAAGAAAATTATCATCCTGATTCAATTGACAGCTTAAAAATTAATATCCATTTATTAGCTCTTAATTTTGTAGCATAGAATTTCAAAATAAAGGGACATATTTTAAGGAGTTCAGAAATATAGTAGAATGCATATTCAATGTAGCTTAATTAAGATTTCATGCTTGTTTGGTTTTTACGTGTCATTTTTTACATAGCAGTAAACTAATGAAGTCTAAGCAGGCCAATGTTAATAATTTGACTAAGAAATCTTTGAAATTACTGCAGCAACAGAATGGTATGATTCTTACTTCACTGAGTTCAGTGACACTGTATCAGCACTAAAGTGGTAGAGAGTTACAATGATTCTGCATCTGTGTATCTGTGTAAACTTAACAATAGTGGCAGCTTCATGGTTTCTACATCTGAGTCATTAATGGTTAGTCATATTATGCACACCTATCATTTTTCTGCTGCTCAAAGTCTTTAAAATGCGGGGTATTTATCACAAAAGTGATCATTCAAGCGTAGTTATAGAAAGTGTAAAAAATGTCTATTTTGAAGCACAGAGTGCCATCTAGTGGAAATAAGTTGCAAGAAGAACTGCAATCAGCAGAACTAGAAAAGGGAGTGTAAAACACAAATCACCACTTTTCCTGATTTGATCAGCATTGGCCCACTATCCGTTTGTGCTTTGATTAATGAACACCTGATGTATTTGTGAATCTTCACTTCCAACTAACTGTAGCCAAATATTTGAGATGGTATCTGAGGACTTGTTATAAATTATTCAAATGAATAGGAATTAAGCAGAATTACTTTGAAAGATGTGCATGAAATATTTGGGTCTCTAATGAAAGCTAACTTCCAACAGCAGAAGCTCAAGTGCTTAATTAACTGCTCACTGAGACACTGATGAGTAACTCAACCTCCACAAATGCTTCCTGTGGCTTCAGGGTTTTTCTTTTCTTCATACTGGGACATACAAGAAAATACTGGAAGTACTCCCTGTCCTTGTGCTGACTTAGAGAAGCAAATTTTGAAAGAGAAATTTCATAGAGTCACAGCACCACATAATGGCTGAGGTTGGAAGAGATGTCTGGAAGTCATCTGGTCCACTTTCCCTACTCAAGTAGGGCCATCTAAAGCCATTTGTCCAGGACTTTTGAAGACCTCCAAGGATGGAGACTCCACAACATGTCTGGGCAACCTGTGCCAGTGACTGATCACCCTCACAGTAAAAAAGTGTTTCCTGATGTTCAGATGGAACCTCCTGCATTTTTGTTTCTGCCCATTGTCTCTTTTCCTGTCACTGGAAAGCACTGAGAAGAGCCTGGCTCTATCTTCTTTAGACCCCCCTTTCAGGTATTTATATATGTTGAGAAGATTGCTCCCTGAGCCTTCTTATCAATAGGATAAATAGTTCCAGGTCTTTCAGCGTTTCCTCACAGAATAGGTACTCCACTCCCTTCATCTTCTTTGTGGGCCTTCTTTGGACTCTTTCTACTACATCCATACCTCTCTTGTACTGGGGAGCCCAAAACTGGACACAGTACTCCAGGTGTGGCCTTATCAGTGCTGAGTAGAGGGGAAGTATCACCTCCCTCGACCTGCTGGCAGTCCTTTGCCTAATGCAGCCCTGGATACCACTAGCCTTCTTTGCCACAAGGGTACACTGCTGGTTCATTTTCAATGTGGTGTCCAACTGGACTCCCTCATGCTTTTCTGCAAATCTGCTTTCCAGCCAAGTGGCACCAGTATATACCAGTACATTCTTTTCCGAGCGGAAACTATACCAGTTTTTTTACCACATATTCTGATGCTATCATGTATTCTGCTACATATTTAAAGGAATTATTAATTTATCTTTGCTTTTCCTTCCCACAAATCCATACCAGACTTGGGTTTCATCACCCTTCAAATGCACACATCATTGTGTATACCACTTCATAGAATAAAATCAATCTGGAGAACATATCTGTTAACTAAGTAAGCATTCTCTGGTTTTGGTGAGACAACTAAGTCATGACCTTCTCCTCTAGTAGTTATTGTTATTTCATCTTCAGAAAGCTTTCTGCTGACATAAGCACACCAGCCATCCTCACGCTACTGAATTAATAACTGAGCATTAAAGCGTATCCAGGTGTGACAGCATGCAGCTGCCTGTCTTACCAGCACCTAAGAGGAAGGAAGAAGGAGAGATGGCTGCTTTGAACATTTCTAGAGGTACTCAGCAAGAATTATTTCACCTATCATTACAGCAGAAAATACTGGTTTGAGCACCTCACATTCTTACTGTTTGGTTTAGTCAGTTCACGTCAATCTAAGACCATATAGTTTCTAAAAGAGAAGTCCCACTCTTGCTCCCAAAAGACACACAGGGGCAGGGCTGAATTATCTCTTTTCACATTGGTGTGGTTTAAACAGACTGAAGCTAACTGTGAAACTGCACCCCAGAGACAAGCTGGCTGGTGAGCAGTACCATTTGTCTCAGATGCTCCCAGTGCTACCTCACAGCTCCCACTGCATTGTGAATTCAGTGACCTCAAGTTTTCCATGCCTCTTGTGTACTCACTGAAGAAGAAAAGCTCTTCTGAGATTGCAAAATCTCACCTTGGTTCCCAGCTCCTGTTAAGATTCAAGATTATCCAAAATATGCAAATGAGGTGTGGAGGCATTCCCCCCCCCCGCCCATTTAATAGTGGTGTTCATACGCTAATGACTGGATCGCTTCAAAAAAACCTACTGAATCTAATCAAATTCACCTGAAGGAAGAAAGAATTTATCAAAGGAATCTCAGAGCCATTTGGTGTTACCTTTGAGAACTCTTGGAGGACAGCTGGGGTTTTCAAAGCAGAAGAGGAAGAATAGAGTATGCAGCTTCAAAAAAATGGGGGCGTGAAGGGAGGGAGAGAAGGAACAAGCTTCCTGATATTGTAGTCTAATCTCAGTTCCCAGAAGTGTACTGGGAAAAAATTATCAACTGATCTATTTATAGCTTTTAGAAAATGAAAAACAGTGTTAAAAAACAAATCACTTCAGAGCAATGTCATTTAAAAAAAAAAAAAACAAAAAAAACCACCACAACCAAAATAGGTCCTATGGGTAGAGAGAAGTATAAGTCACTGTCTCTTTCTAACTTCCAACATTGGCTTAGATGACCTTACAATAACACTTAAGACACATGGTACAAAGCAAAGGAGAAATGGTAGAGTGGGAGTAAAGCTTGCTGGAAAACTGTACAGGATGCCTAAATTAGAGGTTAACCATCAAAATGACAGACAGTTTTGAGCAGGGCTCTTCAGTCTGTCTTTGACAGTTTCTAAGCTTAACATAAATCAGTAAATGTCAAGTTGCAGCAAAAAGCCAGACAAGTGCTGAGATGTATAAACATGACTGTTGCTTGTAAGACTGAAAGAAAAAAAAAAAAAAAAAAAAAAAAAAAAAAAAAAGAAAAAAAATTCTGCTTTGCTCATAGACCGGAAAGCATGTTACAAGAACATGCAGAAGTACAGGAAACATGACCTGCAAAGAATGACTGTAGGTATGACGACTGTTTAGTCTGTAGAAGACTAAGGGCATAGTCTTTGTATGAATAAGTGCTGCTGTTGCAAAGAATAAGGAAATAATTTATTCTTAGTGTCCATGGGGAATAAGAAAAACATTTCCATTACAGGAGGTTCTTAAGGACAGATTTGACAAATATTTGCTACAAATGGTTTGGACATACTTAATTTGAAAGTAAAGGAATCACTTCTATGACTCTCAAGGTTAATTCCAGTTATAATTTCTGTGACTGTAGATGACAGACATATTGGCCAAACTATTAAGCACATTTCCTGTGTCCAAAACTAAAATTCTCAGAAGTCTCTGGGAAAAATCAAAGCCATTTCTGTTCCTGGATCAGTTTGAATTCAAGGAAGGAATCAAGGCTCTCTATACTTTTTTTTTTCTTTTTTTAGAGAAAATATTGGAAAAAGAAATGTGAAAACTGAATTGCATAATGACTGTCTCTTTATACTTTTCTTGAAGTTAAGGAAATTTGTAATGTTCTCATAAATACATTTAATTCTTAGGGTAAGTCCTGAACAATGAATAGCTTTAATGTAATTTAAAAATTACTGGTTTGGAATAAATTAATCTGCCTCTTCTTGTACATACTCTCTCATGCCAACCCGTTTTATCCATATGTGTAGTATAACATATGAATCTGACTGAATGACGTAACCAAGCATTTTGAAAAAAGAGGAGGCAAACTTAGGAAAGATAAAACAAGATAAGGTAAGACTACTAATAGGGCTACTAAGATCTCATAATTTCTGAGCAGATATTTTCGTGACAGGAGTCTAGATGTTACACACCACTTTTCCTACAATAATGACAGTCTCAAAGTCATACCAAGTTCTGGTTTAATTACTTTTCTGCAGATAGGGTCATCCAGCAATGACTGTTTGGATGTCTTGAGGGACAGCAGCTCCCTGTGGGCCAGGAATGGCAGTAACTTCCCAGGGGGTCTATCAGGGCAGGGCCTGTCCCACCACCTCAGCCAGGAGCAAAGCAACTAGTGAGCTGATCATCCCAGCCCTGGGGCATCAGCCCTGGGGGCAGGGATAGGGACCAGGCTGGATTGTGGGACTGCTGGTGGGCCTGGCACAGCAGGGCCCATGGCTGTGCAGGGAAGGGCTGTGGGGAGCTGAAGACCTGTCATGCTGTGGCACCACTGGGGCAAGGGCTGATGGCCCTGGGGGTGACATGGCATCCTGGGCTGTGGGAAGGTGGGAGTAGCCCCAGGGGAAGAGGACAGGAACAGTCAGGGCTGTTGGTGTCTGCAGGGCCTTGAAAATGACCTTAAAAATAGATATTGCATTCCTAATGATGTGATGACCTGGGAATCATGACTGTCAGGTATTCTCAAAGGAATATTATAAATATTCTCTCATTATTAAAGATTAAAAAAAAAGAAAAATATTTTATCAAGTAGTAGCAAAAATATAAAAAACACCCAACCCCAAGGACCCCTAAATTATGTCCTTCCTACAAAAAAAGGGTTTGTTTAATTAAGCAGCATTCTTCAAACTTTAACCTTCTCTAACTGAAGACCATCTGAAAGTTTCCTGTGTACCCCAGGTGAGAGTTACAGTAGGCCTACCATGTGCTGCAGCATTCAGGGACACATGTTTTATTAGCAACAAGTGACTTTCTATTGTTTCACCTCATGTGTAATGTTGAAAGATATTCCTAGATCAATCCTTTCATTCTCATAAAAAGTAGTGGTTTTCACTTTTTACCAACAATGTTAACTGAGCGGAAGGACCTTCCACTTACTTTAACAGTGAAGAACAACTATCTCTTATGCTTTGCCCTGTGAAAACATTGCATAGCTCTGCTTTCTGTGCACAAGGAACTTGGATGTTTATGCCTTATAGCCAACTTTATTATTGAATGCCTATTAAAATTAAATCTGCGTATGAATGTCACATGGCTTGTTTTGTCAGTTTGTTTCCAAGTTAAGGTTCTATCCTAGCTGAGGTTCACTGATTGTTGTACTTTCTGTATCTATAAAATCACATCTATGTAGAAACAGCACAGTATGGGGGTACTACAGCTTTGCATTCAGAACCAGGTGACAGAGGTGTTCTGCCTGTTTTCTGATGCCATGGGCGCAACCACGGAACACCTGTGAAATGGTACCTTCCCGTACAAATGATTGCCACCACACAAAAGTTTGCCAGTATAA
Organism: Scopus umbretta; assembly: GCA_013400535.1. Classification (NCBI taxonomy): domain Eukaryota; kingdom Metazoa; phylum Chordata; class Aves; order Pelecaniformes; family Scopidae; genus Scopus; species Scopus umbretta. The sequence continues at coordinate 11,978 of VZTL01010010.1, forward strand.
ATATTGATATGAGAAGACACTTGCCTCCTGTGCTTTTATTTGGAAGAATACACATATACTCAATATAGAAATTTTGATTCAAAACACGTGGCCTGCTAGTTCTGCTCAGCTAACGATACCAGAATTAGACCCATACAAATCACATGCCACATTGATTCAAGTCATGTGTAAGAACTTTCATAATATAAAATATTAAGCGAACTATGATTGTTTGCACCAAACAAATGAAAGAATCACAAGAGTTCATTCTGGTTTATTCTGTTTCTGCTGTCCTATCATCTCATCCTTCTACAGGGCTAGCTACACTGTACATAGAAGAAAAGTTTCTAGCTTCATTCAAACAAGCAGGACTTACAAGTCTATGCAAACCTTGCCAAATGCTTTATCACCTCAGAATAACCGTTTCTCTCCTTTTTTCTAATTTCTCTCATAGGCCGGACTCATCAAACAGAGGAGTCTTCCAGCATCTCTGAAGGTCAGTAGGTTGAAATTAATTTGCACAGGAGTGAGGAACAAATTCCAGAGAGAAGCATCATTATAAGCTGCAACAATTTCCTTTTTGCTTTCATCTCTCTGACAGCCCATCAGTTCTCTTGTTCATACATTGGTTGGTAATGTATATTTTTGTCTTCTAGCCTTCTGCCTTTCCCAGGAAACCTTTGTAATGGGGAAAAACTTTCATGTGCAGGTAGTGCTTGAGCTGATAGAGCTAACAAAAAAAATGAGCAAACAAAACAAATTGCCACAAGCCACTACAGGTGAGCATGCAAGTAACTGGCACTTGGTGTATCTTACAGGAATACCTTAGTTAAAGCTGGCAATAGCTTCCAGTATTTGAATGGGAGTTAAATGGAGGAAGAATTTAAAAAAAAAAATCACTCTAATTAATTTAAATTCTTTAAGTATACCCTTCATTTAAAGACAGCTTTAGAAGCTTCCCAGTAATTAAACAGTTTGAAATGATGGTAGGAGATGAAGGAGAGGCAAGTAAGAGAATTATAAAACTGGCAGTATCATTAACATTATGTTATAGTTGAAAATTATATACTCACATTATCCTGATAGGCCCCAAAGTGATGGGATAAGCACGGTTGTAAGCTTCTGAATGAAGTGACTGTAACCAGGGAAAAAGTCAACATCCAAAGGTTATGTTGTTACGAACAACTTGACATATCATTTACCATGATTACATTTCTCAGGGCACATATTCACATGCACTTTTTATCAAGTGTGTAAGTATTTTTATTCACTGGCCATCTGAAGGTAGAAAGAGGAAAGAGAAGAGACTGATCGAAGTACAAAACGTTGAAGCTTTTCTAAAGAATTACAAAGTTAGATATTTTTTTTATTTTAATCTTTGTTTCCTATTAAATCTTCCCCTCATTTCCATCTGACATACATATTTCTTATCCTTGTATAAACTTGGAGAAGCCATTCACCAGCGGATGTATTTATTTAATGAACTAAGATTCATTCCCGTATATGCCATCTTTTTCTGACACCAAATCACCTTCATATGAACTGCCTGCAGGCTGCACACTTGTACTGCATTTATTATGGAACATATGATGACATGATGACTTTTCCAGGCTCCAGCTGTAATGCATCTGGTGTTTATGGAGGTCAAAAGAGCCAGAAAACTGTGCTTTTGCTTTTTTTCTGCCAGTTCATGTCTTTTTTTCAGCACAAAGTTTTCAACAGGTGTTATCCATTGTAAAAAGAAAAAAAGAAAAAAAAAAAAACCAACTTTGCAGATGTGACCTCTTAGGGAAGGAAACTTGCTTCAGAAACTATAACTTTTGCAGTGTTCTACATTCTGCTCCTGTAAACCTTTCCTGGTTAAACATTGTCACAGTGCAGTCATATGGCTGGGTAGACAGCCCCTGATGTATCTGAAAAGATAGCTGCAAATTAAAAAAGAACATATGCTTCAGAGTACAGATATATTTTCAGGTGAAGGTGAATAGGAGCATGCACATCTGTCTTTCTAACATAGAAGGAATGTGATATTTAAACTTGAAATTACAGAGCTAGAAAAGAAGAAAAATCATTTCCAGGATGGAGGTCTGTTCACTAACACTCAACTAGAGTTTTTTTTACAGCGGAAGAAAGACAGATTCTTAACAGCTTCTCCTGTTTCTTTTGTCTTGCAGTCCAATTCTTCTGAGCCAAGATGTCCAATACCCTTTGCTTGAATAAATAGGTAAGCAGAACCATGTTCATGAGCTAAGGAATGTGCACAGACAGAACTGCATTGTTTTCTCTGAAGAGTTCTCTGTGATGGGGTGTTCGCTAAGCCATCACATCACTACGTCTCACAAAAAAAATGGGCTGAAAGGCAAGTTTACAAATTGCTGTGTGATTTGTTTGTCAAACAAAGTTATGTAAAAAGAAGAATTTGAAGAGTCTGGTCATTCCAAAAATTAGTTTGTGGCATAAAATACACTACATATTTCCACTGACAGAAGAAAGATGAGCTGCTTCTGCTTCTCAAATAATGTTTTCTGCTTACCATATCTTTAACATACAGTATTTAGCACCACTTTTAATGTATTAGGTAAAAAATAAGCCCTTGGTAAATTCACTGCAAGTGCAGTAGAAGCAGTTATTTTAGGATATAGTTCTAAACTGTCAGCCTGACAAAACTGAACATAATTTCTCTGTGTGCACTGGATATTTTCAAGTTCTCTGATAAAGTCTCACTGAATCCAAACCAAGTTTCCAGAGAAAGCATTTTCTGGGTTGCTGGTTGGTCTGTCCCATGGCTGGGAACACTGAAACATGCTTCTTCTGAAGCACATTTCAGCACACTGGAATGACCCTGGGTCATGCTTGCCACCTAGATCTAACAATTCCAGAGTCTGTGATTTAGGAGCAATAAAAGTGCTGGTTTTCATATTCCCTATTATGGAATAAAGAAACTGCAAGACTCTGGGGTCTAAATGAAGTTCGGCTCTTGAGTTCTCAGCAATTATCCTGGACATCACAGCTCTGGATAACTTTTTTAAGGTTTTGAATTTTGAGACTGTGTCTTAAAGAGCTAGGACATAGAGGCTAGGTTTCTTGAAAAAAAACTTTCAAGACTTGTAGTGCCAGGACAGTGTGAATGGTACTCCAGCTGCCACAGAGCCTGGCTGTCCTCCTGCAGATGTTCAGTGAAATGGAAATTAGACAATCCCTTGCAGCTGCAGAGGCCTAAAAGCTTCCAGCCAAATTTGAGCTGAAATCAAATTCTAAGGAAACAACATTCTCCAAAAACTGGAAGTTCCCCCACAATCAACAGCTGATCAACAGAGTAATGAGAGCTGTTAAAACATAGCATCAGGCTATTTTGCAAATAAAAAAATAAACCCCAGAAAAAGATACATACATTTTTTTTTTTTTTATCTGCCATAGTATCTTACATCAGTACAATCTGTAAAATAACTACGTTTCCTCATCTGCCACAGTTAACCAGGGGTGTGAGCTACAGATTTAAACAGAGAGACTAGATACTCACTTTTTTCCCCTCATGTTGTCACAAGTAACTTGTTTTATGGGGCAATTTTCCTGGAGAAGGTAATTTTCTACCTTTCTCCTCTTTCCTATGCAATATCTTGCAGCTGCCTTAGTAGATGCTATAAACTGCTTTTGCTACATATTTTCAGTATTCTGCTGGTTGCAAGAACATTACCATTTTCTTTCTAGACATAGTTCTTCTCCTGACAACAGGATTATCTACCACATATTGTAATTACTTGATTTCACATGGGAGTTCACTTTTTATCTTCTTTCCTTTCATACCTCTGCAGTCTCTTCGATCAGCTCCAGCAGTACTATTAGATCTTCCTGGCGTTCCTATTGCAGTGAAATTCTCTGTGGCAGGATGGCATATGGTACTGCTCTCAGAAAAAGACTCAGGAACAGCTTAGAAATCTGTTGTCATCACTGAAATGAACTAAGGATTCCATGATCATTCAGGATAGGTGTTTTCTGGTGGTTTAGTTGCCATTCTTCCATCACTGTCACTGTCACTTCCATCACTGGGGGTACCAGCAATAGCTGAAGATTAGAGATTAACTGACGGAGTTTAGAAAAGCCAGCAACTTTCACTCTCTTTTTTTTTTTCTTTGAACAGATTTTATGCAGAACAAGATCAATTGCACTGCAGAGTCACTTCTTTTTTATTTAAGGTAGTTCCTTTTAATTGAGACCCAAATAGGCTGAGATGCATAGGCAAAGATGACACAGGCTAATGATGCACTATGCCTAGAAGACTACAATTTCATATTTATTAAAAACAAAAAAATCACAAATGGACAACAATGTCCAAAGATATACAATGTGACTATAAACACTAAAATTAAGATGTCTAACTGTATGTGTTTATGTGTGAACTAGATGTCAAAACTGCAAATAGGGAGAAGTCAAAGGAGATCCATGAAGAAATTCAGTTGCCAAAAACACATCTATAAAACTTGTCTATTGGAGATGTTCTAGATATCCCTTATGAACCCCATCTGTTCTTCCTGAAGGGCACATGTCTTCCTTACCTCTGCATCACATCTGCCAGTGTTGGAATGTTTTCACTTTTTTGACCGTTATTAAGCATAGATAAAGCTATTGTGAATCAGCCTAACTTAAACATTTTATTTCTGATTCTGATCATCTCAGAGCTCTTCTTTTCATGTGTGAAACCAGGAAACAAGGGTGATTTTCTTTTTCTATATTTTATATTTGTCTGCTTGAATGTTATCTGAGTTATTATTCACCTGTCTCATAAGATTCTGGCACAAATCTTCATGGTCTGCCATCATCCTCAGTACAGTTAATAATTTTGTATACAAAAACTTTGACATTTCACTGGTCATTCTTTTTTTTCCAGTACATATATGAGTATGTTCAACAGCCTACATCCCAGAGCACAGTTCTGGGCAGAACTCCAGTTATAAGCTCCATCTATAGGAAGACATTATTTACCTATACTCACCATTTCCTACTTTTGAAATGCCTATTCAGCTTAGCTTTTATCTCATGACTGCAAAGTTTCCTTAAAGTCATTTAGTGAAGGATTTTGCCCAAAACATTCTGAAGTCCAATTATATCAATGGGATCATTCTGATCTGTATCCTCCTAAAGAACTCCAAAGGATTTGTGAGACAACATTTCCCTTTGCAAAATCCCTGCTGACTCACACCTAAATGGATCATATTTACCCCAGAGTCCACCAATTCTATCTTTTATTGGAGTGATGGAATTCTACTAACTGGTTTTGATTATTTTGCCCTGTATGAGTGTTGGGCTCAGTGCCTTATAATTTCCTGCATTCCTCCTGGAAAACTTTCTAAAGATTGACATCCTATCTTTCCTTCTCATACACACTGTCTTTTGGTAGAGAGGAAGATGTTAAAAGATTATACACTGCCACTAAAACCTCAGCTACTTAATCTCTGAATTTTCTTACACTCTTTAGTGATAACCAACTAGCATACTGTTTCATTAGCAAAATATTTGCAAGTCAAAAAGAAAAACAAGACTCTTTTTAATGATGGATACATCACACTTTTACAAACTTCTGAACAAAACTTTCTAGAATCTTCTCTCTCTTTTCCTTCACCTTCATTAAAAATATATAGCCAGATATTCCTATTTTAAGAAGCAAACTGAAAGAGTGAATTTTATTGGGGGAAAAAAGAAAAAAAATAAGAACTGAAGTTATTATCACATCTTAACCTTAGACTTCCAGATTCTCTATGAGGGGTTGCCTGGTCTTGAATTAAGACTAAACATTTAAATGACAGCAAGCATATTTCATCTAGAAATAGAAATATGAATATCATAGTATGGAAAATGTTCACCTTTTCTAAAGCAAAAAGATGTGTATTTAAGTACTAAGTATTATTATTTTAGTATTTATTATTTTAGTATTATTATTGCTCATCTTTTGGTAATAAAAAAAAAGAATAATAAAATTTAAAAGTTCTGAAAACAGTGCTACTACAAGACATGCTAAAACAGGACTTCATAAAAGGACACATTTGAGAAAAGCTTATACTGACAACCAACTCATTACAAAAATATTCCAGAATAAGTTAGATAACAAAAATAATTTAGATGTATTTTAGTAAATAGGAGTCAGTTTTATCACGTGTAAGTGGCTTAATTTACTGGTTGAAAATATTCAGTGCTAGAAGTCATAGGACCTTTATATTAGACTGTTTAGAAACAAGAAACCTGAGAATAGGTGTTGCATATAAGGAACTGTTGCCATATCCTGTGGAATGTCAGTTTTTAAAAAATGGACATTATTATTGTAATTGCAATTTTCTCATGCTTTCTTTATTCATTACTAATTTTCTTGAACATTCTCATTTGTACTCTGGGGTATAAATCAGTACTGAGACTTCAACTCCAAGCTTAAGTAAATAGAAAGATCCTGTAGTTACCAGGTCTGCTTAAGGCTGCTGAGATCACATAGTTAAATTCTTATTTTTATTTTGTCTAAATTCTCATTAAGTGCTTCTAATTTATTTGGAACCTAGGTCTGTTTTTCTAAAAGAATTTAAAAGGCAGACACTGAAGTTGAAAAGAGTCTTCCTATTTTCAAGGTTTTTGCACTTTCTGTTGCAGGGGTGGAATTTTCGGTAGACCTTTTCTTACACTTAACTTGGGCTTCTGTAGGTTTCTTCCCATCAGAAGCATCTAATTCTTGTTGACCTTCTATGCAGGACAGGGAATTCCTCCCATAGGACTCTACTGTTTTTTCACCTGTCCCATTTTCCTGAGGTGAATGTGGTTTTTGTGAGAGGTTGATGTTGTTTCTGCATCTTCTTCCTATTCCTGTTCTCTGTTTGAAGACAGATTCTTACAGAATTCTTCCTCCCTGCACATTAAGCAAAGTTATACTCTTACCTATCCAGGACTGGTGTACAAGTGCAGATAACTCTATGAGTGTTCACAAATCTAAATAAGTGCTTGTAGAATCAGGTTAGTGTGCATTTCTGAGGACCTTCGTTATGTTTCACAATAACCAAGCAATTTCATTTTGGATTGCAGTATTTCTTCTTTGCCTTATCAAAAACAAATAGATGCTGTTTACTGGTCATTTATCAGGCAGAATACACTATCAAGGTGCAGAAAAATCTGGGCAAGACAGCAGAATAAGCAAGTGCACCAGATTCAGATCCTACAGAGAGAAAGGTTTAAAAGCCAAAACTGAAAATATTTTTCTGTCCAACTGATGCCTAAAACTCAGTAGAAGCCTGAAATTAATTGATTTCGGACATGCAACTCTCACCACAATCAGACAATGCTTTCCTTACCCATACTAAGCCTCTGTCCCATATGAGTAATGCTTAGCCACAGGAACTGAGCAAAGCACTATGCAATACTCTCCTGGGGCCAACCTGTTAAGTCTGCTCTAAGTGCTTAACACAGAAGACTGGCTCACTCACAAAATGAAAGAACAGCTCCTCTTCACAGAAATGTACCTGAAAATGAAGATCATGAGATCAAGCTACTATGAAAAAGGGGGCAGACTTCATTATACAGAAAGCAAGAGACTGTGTAAAAAGCAATCTTTAGCATGAATTTAAACACACTTCTTCTAGCAAAGCAATTGCAAGTGAGAAGGGCAGGAAGACAGATCTCTTGCTGAGATTTCAATATGAGGTGCAGACAGTTTTTGTTTTTGGGGTTCAGGATCTATGTGGTCTCAAGGCATTAGAAAACTTAGTTTTGCACCTATCTATAAGTATACCTAAAAATATGTTATGCCATTCTTCCCATGCTTAAGATGAGTGGACATCAGCCATTTCTACCCTGGAAGTCAACAGACACGCAAGCCAGACATTATGTCCAGTTTGTTAAGCTGTACCAAAAAATGTCTCTCCTGTGTCTTAAATCTCGTTTGTTATCATCTGTGACTGTATGTGTACATATCAGGTGGTATATTGGGGCATGCATGGAAGCTATAGGTGTGAATACTCTTAGGCCAGGAAAAGCACAGGATACACAGTTCCTTTATTTCTTGAAAAAGACTGTAATTACTAGGCTCAAAAATAAACTGTGTCTCTCTCATGCATCTTTTGTCTTTCATAAAAGAAAGAGTGAAGCATGCTTAATTCTTAAAAGGATATTTGTGACCACCTTTATGGATCCAAAGTAAATGGAAGTCTTAAAACAAATGCTCAAACAGTATAAATAGAATTGAATCGAATCAAATTGAATCGAATAGAACAGAATCAAATTGAATAATCACATGGAAGGGAACTACAACAGTCATCTAGTCCAACTGCCTGACTAATGTAGACCTGATCAAATGTTAAAGAATGTTAAGAGCGTTGTCCAAATGCCTCTCTAACACTGACAAGCAGTCATCAACCACCATTGGGGCATCAACCACCTCTCTAGGAAGCTTGTTCCTGTGTTCAACCACCCTCTCGGTAAAGAGATGTTTCCTAATGCCAAGTCTGAATGCCCTCAGTGTAGCTTTGAACCATTCCCATGCATCCTGTCACTAGATACCAGGAGAACAGCACCTTCCTCTCCACTGCCCCTTCTCTGGAAGCTGTAGAGAGCATTGAGGTAGCCCCTCAGTCTACTTCTCTCCAAACTAGACAAACGTGGTGTCCTCAACCGCTCCATACAGGGCATGCCTTCCAGCCCCTTTACCAACTTTGTTGCCCTCCTCTGGACACATTCAAGTACCTTAATATCCTTTTTAAATTATGGGGCCCAAAACTGCACACAGTACTCAAGTTACAAGCATTGGCCACACCAATACTAAATAGAGGGAGATAATCACCTCTTTTGGCCGGCTGCTTATACTGTGTTTGATGTACCAGAGGATGCAGTTTGCCCTCATGGCTGCCAGAGAACCATAGGATGGCTAGATGAGAAATAACTGAATTTTCCTAGATTTAAGTGATTAATTTTCAGTGTTCCCTACTGAACATTAAGTCTTTGTGTGTTGTCCTTAGAGGATACCGAAGTATGTATGGAGTCCTGGCACACAGTAGTGAATTTGAGACCACGCGTGCTACATCCATAGTGACTGGGGTTTTTTTTAAGTTAGTGTATGTTAAAATGTTCTGTCAATATGGTCATCTTGGTCTAGGTTAAGTAAAAAATTAAAATTCTGACTGCATCTAAGAAAAACATAGCTTTCTTCTGTCTAGAAGTAGGAAAAAATCTTTAGCTTTTGAAAATTCTCTATGCTTTGAAATAGAAAGTTATACATACATAATTTTCATTTATTCTTTAAGACAATCTCACTAATCCCACAGCATCAGCAACACAGGCCAAGTGACATCAAACTTCTGATAACTACTGACACATCTAGCTCAGACAGATGGACATCATGTTGAGATCTGTATCCTCACAGATTTATCTTAAATTGCTCCTCTGAAATAGTGGTCTGTTTCAGTGATTTCTCATATATCCTTCAGGTGCTTTTTACTTTCCAGTCATTTTCTCTGCTTTAAAAACTTTTCCCTTTCACTGAAAAGAGAAGCTTAGTTAAAATGGAAAAGGTCATCCTGGTCTTTCTTATACTCGGAATCATCAATTAGTTCTGCTCAGTAACACCCCCCCAGGCTCTGTATTTTCTCCTGAGAGATTGTGCCCTGAGGTAAATGTTCAACATTATTTTGTAATTCTGTGTAGAATTCATAATGTTCTTCATACTTGGATGCCAAAGGTTTTCCCCAAAACAACTCACTCAGTAAGCCTTCTCTGGATATTCATGGTTTTTTATTGCAGGTTGCATATTTTCATTTTTTCCAAATTGCACTGATGCCTAGGGCATTCTTCCCAGTAATTTCTCCCCAGACTCACCTAAACTCCTGTCAAACAGCAGGGAAGCAAATCAACAAAGAACTTAACTCTTGTAGAAATTTTCTAGCTGTGTTGTAGTCAGCTGTCAGCTTTTCCTGTTGCCCATTGTTTGGTCTCTTTTTCCTTTCAAAGCAGTATCTTTTTTTTTTTTCCTTTCCACCAAGCATCTCCACCCAGTTTACCCTCAGAGATTGCATCCTCCAGATTCCTTAGCACTAAATAAGCCAAGGGAGTTGGAATGGAGCTATTTTTAAAGAAGCAGGCTCTGGTATTATGCCCTGAAACAGAAAACTGGAAGTCCAATAATTCTTTGAACTCAAGTTTATGAGTGTCTGAGGCACAAATACTGACAACTCCAAGCCTATTGAATAAACAAATATTAGATATGTAATAGGAGAATGAAGTGTGAATAAAATATGGCACAACATAAAGCAGAAAAGAGAAATGAAATACAGCTTACCAAAGATTGCCTAGCATAGCAGGGTAAGGTGGTAACAGAAAAGAGGATATTTTTCTTTTAAGGCCGCAATCAATATACCCATAACATGAGAAAGTTTCTCCAAAGCTGCTGAGCTATTAATGGAAAAATTAGTAAGAAAATGAAGGTCCCCAAGGAATATAATAAATCAGGACTTCAGAATCCTAAAGTACTCTTCATGCATGGAAAGTAATGACATTTCATTTCCTATTTTTCTGCCAGGAATGCCAAGCCAGCAGGATGATATAGAGTCTAATAAGCCTTTCTGCTTAATTTTTGTACTGGATATTTAGTAATGTGTATTAAAATAGACTACAGACACAGAAGAAAATAATGGGCTGTCATTCAGTATCCCTATTTTCTGTTCATAAATACTTGAAGACCCTTGTAGTGATGTGCCGTTTTCTACAAATAATTAGCTAAGGATTGTGTGTGGTTTTCACTTTATTTTAAAAATTGAGACATGTATTTAGTTCTGATTTGATACATAGAGTGAATTTACATGGCATAATGGAGTTAAATATCTAGATATCTGATGGCACAATACAAACATACAGAGGAAACATTTGTATGAAAGGAAATTGCCTAACAGTCAGTAAGACATGTAGTTTAATGCTGCTGCCTGAAGCTTGTGGCTCAAAACTGTTTTTCTAGCATGTTGATTATTTTGGATCTGTTTCTGAGGCATTGACTTATCCCTCTACATTGTAAAAGCAGCTTATGCACCTAATTTAAAATATGGATGTGGCTATGGGACAGGAACCACAAAGTTAGATTTTGCAATATTCAGTATTGCAGTAAACATATTCCTTCTTGGTTTAGACCTTTGTCTAATGTGTAAGGGAAATCTGTCTGAGAAGAACATGAAACCAGTTTTCTTAGAAATCAATCTATTTTGAACCATGAATACAGCAAAGTAATTCCAGCTATCCCAGTCTCCAGCCTTTAGCCTTCTCTGCATGCCCCACTGCATTCTTTGATAAAAATTGGGGGTTTTGTCAATGAACAGAGCATCATGAGGCTCATCTCAAATGTAAAGTCTGTGAAACTTAAGAACTGACTGCAAATAGCCCTTATCTCCAAATAATATGCTTTAACCTGTGCCTTCTTCAGTATGCAACTCATAGCTTTGACTGATCTTAAGTATTTTCTTTCCTTAGTTTGACCTGTCTTAAAATACATTTGTTTCATGTAAAATAACATTTCATGCGGATCAACATAAATAATGGTTGGTAAATGCGTACAGAATATTCACCCCAGACTGTTTGGTAAGGTCATATCATTTAAGTATTAGATGATCAGTAGTCATTTTCTTGAAAAGTAAATCATAGAATCATAGAATGATAAAATGGTTTGGGTTGGAGGGGACCTTGAAGATCATCTAGTTCCAACCCCCCTGCCATGGGCAGGGACACCTTCCACTAGGTCAGGTTGCTCAAAGCCCCACCCAATGTGGCCTTGGACACTTCCAGGGAGGGGGCATCCACAACTTCTCCGGGCAACCTGTTCCAGTGTCTCACCACCTTCACAGTAAAGAATTTATGCCTAAAATCTAATCTAAATCTACCCTCTTTCAGTTTAAAACTTACCCCTCGTCCTAGCAATACACTCCCTGTTAAAGAGTCCCTCCCCATCTTTCTTGTAGACCCCTGCCAGGTACTAGAAGGCTGCTATAAAGGTGTCTAGTGTAGAAAAGAATTTTGAAAGTGAGAAGAAGGGAAGCAACACAGCCACGTCCAAAAGAATAGAATAAATGAGAAAAACAAAGCACTAGAGATGATGTTTGGGGCTGGAGGGAGGAACTGTNTCAGCATTGTTCTCATACCAAGCTCAAAACACAGCACTATAGCAGCTACTAGGAAGAAAATGAACTAAGCTGAAACCAGGACAAGGGATGAAAGAGAAAGGGAATGACAGATTTTGGTTCCTGGTACGATAGAAATTTTGATGTCAATTTTTTTATTATTATTTCTTAGTCTTACTAACATTTTACAAGTAAGTTTTCCTTGTGTATTTATGTGAACTAAAGACCCACCCACACTTTATAAACTCTTGCTAAAAAAAAAAAATATATATAACCCAGGTGGCTTTGGAATAAGAAATAGCCCAGATTTCCTTAATATTATATTAGAATAATGACAGCATTCACAGTTCATAAGCTAGGGATCCTCAAAACCATGAAATTATCTACTAAATTCTGAAATTTAAACTAAATAAATGTTTATTTCAATTTCCATGCACTGACATTTCCTTTAGAGGGGGGAAAAAAAAAGCATGGATCTGATACTAAACTTTATTGTGAACATAATGAGCTATAACAAAAATATTTAATGGCACCATAAAACTGGGAAAGGTAGCACCACTGTATTCACAGTAATCGACTATAATTATTTAGTTATTTAATGAAATAGAGGTTAGTTTCATGAAACCTGCAAAGTCAAAGTACCATGCAAAGAATTTAAAAAGTGGGTCCCTCCAGTTAAACTCACTCATGTTTTGTGCCCCCACACCTGCAATCTGATTTTCTAATGCTGAGTGCAGCTTTTGAAAATCTTGAGTTACTCAAGACTTAGACTCCCTGTAAACAAATACTACCTGAATGACTGGATCTTTGAACGGGACCCCAGATATCTACTTTTACCATCAGAAATGTGTGCCTGAAACCTGAACTTCTTGTCTGTACTATCTCTACAGTAACTGGAAGGAGGCAGGAACCTACACAGAAAGATTAATCTCATTTGTCTTGAACGTCTCCCTGAAGAAGATATGAAGTTCTCTTGGGATATGCCTATTTCCACTGATAATTGGGGAATCAAGATGATGAACATAGCTTACACCTTTAATTTAATACACTTGACACTAAGTGAAATGCACACCACCTAAGGTGACTGCCTGGTTGAAAACTGCTGGATTTATGACATATATATGTCAAAATACTAACCTTGTAAGGCAAAGTTTCTATGCAAGTAATTCTTGTTCCTTCTTCTTAGTGAAGAATGAGAAGTAATAATATTGTCATCAAACTGCAATTCTAAAGTCTGAAATTATTTCTCTCTGTATATGTCTGAATTATATTTAAAAAATAAGAAAACCCAGCAACATTTAGTAAAATCTTTTTTAAAAAGTAGGATTAAAAAAGGTAGAGCATAAAGTTAGATTTCTTGGCAAGCAGGCTGAACTCTTTCAAGTGATAAGCACCTACCTGTTTCCATTGAGATTTAACTCTTTATTCAATACACCTTCAATTACTAATGTATTCTTATAAAGAAGAGGTCATTGCATTAGGAACAAATCTCCAGGCTCAGGCTGTCAAAGATACTAAAGACCAGTTGTCATTTAAGTCCTGTTAGAATCATAGAATGGTTTAGATTGGAAAAGACCTTTAAGATCATCAAGTCCAACTGTTAACCTAGCACTACCAAGTCCACCATTACAATCTACATGTCTTTTAAATACCTCCAGGCATGGTGAGTCAACCACTTCCCTGTGCAGCCTGTTCCAATGCTTGACAACTCTTACTGTGATGATATTTTTCCCAATATCCAATCTAAACCTCCCCCAGAACAACTTGAGGCCATTTCCTCTCGTCCTATCGCTTGTTACTTGAGAGAAGAGACTGACACCCACCTTGCTACAACCTCCTTTCAGGAAGTTGTAGAGAGCGATAAGGTCTTCCCTCAGCCTCCTCTTCTCCAGGGTAAACAAACCTACTTCCCTCAGCGGCTCCTCATAAGACTTGTGCTCTAGACCCTTCACCAGCTTCATTGCCTTTATTTGGACACACTCTGGCACCTCAGTGTCTTTCTTGTAATGAGAGGCCCAAAACTGAACACAGTATTTGAGGTGCAGCCTCACCAGTACCGAGTACAATGGGATAGTCACTTCCCTACTCCTGCTGGCTGCGCTATTTCTGATACAAGCCAGGATGTTGTTGGCCTTCTCGGCCACCTGGGCTTACATTCAGCTGGCTGTTGACTAGCACCCCCAGGTCCTTTTCTGCCAAGCAGCTTTCCAGCCACTTTCCCTCAAGCCTGTAGCATTGCATGGGGTTGTTGTGACCAAAGTGCAGGACCTAGCACTCAAGTGATTGGCGCTCAGATTGATGGCCTCAGCTNCCGATTCACCAATCCATCCTGTCCAGGTCCCTCTGTAGAGCCTTTCTTCCCTCAGGCAGATCAACACTCCCAATACTCAGCAAACTTGCTAAGGGTGTGCTCAATCCCCTTGTACAGATTACTGATGAAGATATTGAACAGAACTTGTCCCAAAACAGAGCCCTGGGGAACCTGTGATGGACCACCAACTGGATTTTAACTCCGTTCACCACAACTCTTTGGGCCCAGCCATCCAGCCAGTTTTTTACCCAGTGAAGCATACACACGTGCAAGCCATAAGCAGCCAGTTTCTCCAGGAAAATGCTGTGGGAAACGGTGTCAAAGGCTTTATTAAAGTCTAGGTAGACAACATCCACAGCCTTTCGCTCAACCACCAAGTGAGTTGCCTTGTCATAGAAGGAGATCAGGTTGGTCAAGTAGGACCTGCTTTTCATAAACCTATGCCGACTGTGCCTGATCACCTCATTGTCCTGTACATGATGCGTGATGGCACTCACTCCATCACCTTCCCCATTATTGAGGTCAGACTGGCAGGCCTGTTAGGAGTTGTTATACAAAATTTAGGCACCTCTGTGACAGTTGGCCTTTGGAAATCTCTCTCAGTGTTAAATTCATCTCTCAGTCTCTTACAGCCATTAAAGAAACAGCAATTGAAATTGTTTGACATAGAAAATTGTTACCTACAGATTGCATGGTCTTGTGAAATGCCCTGAGTTTTCTATATTTGCTTAGTTTTGCTGCAATAATCATCATTCTTGTTGCATGGGAACCAACTGTTCTGAATGAGCAATTAAGTTATTAGGTAAGATGGAATAAGATTTTTAAAGTATTCTCTTGCTCTCTCTCTCTTTTTTTTTTTTTCTTTATGCTTTTTCTTCCCCTTTTTATCCTGCCATAAGTAAGTGACCAGTCCCTTACAACAAGAAAAGTGAATAGATGAAAAACAGGGGGCAGGTGAGTCTAGTAAAACTTAATCTCATCTAATCAAGTTGTGTGCACTTTTTCTAAACAAAGGCTTCAGTCACATGAAGAAGCCTGAAGGCAGTCAGAGCATGACAATGATGATTCATGACAATTTTCCATTTAAGAATTCAGTTTAAGAAACTTTCACCTACCCTTTTTAAATAATGAAAAGAGGGACTGCACTTGGATTAAAGTTCTACTTGGAACTAAAATGTAAATAGTGGGTTTGTTTAGTTTATTTGGTACAATTTGCATGATCCTGCTTATTATCTACTTGTTTGTGGGGTTTTTTTGTTTTGTTTTGGGTTTTTTTTTGTAAGAAAATCTGTATTTGGGTGCCATTTATTCTAGTTTTGTTTTTATGATTGCAAATGCAGAATTAGGACTTGTCAGGCCATAGCTCGTTTATTTGCCAGGTACTCTTATAGCCTCCAGGCTAAACATCTGTGGAGACTACACCCTATTCTAAAGAGTTACTTCCTCTTCAGAAGCAGCCATGTAATGTTGAATTGACATTATACTCTACAGCCTTTGAAGCATGCACCATTGCCAGAAGTGAAATCAGAACTCCACCCAACAGTGTGTATACTTGAGTGTCTTGCAAGTGCGGTTTATATGGACACTGCAGAAGTGTAGTCTGTGTTGATGCAATACATATAAACCTGTCTTAAATGTTGATACAAGGTTATTGCAGTGGAGATTACAAAGTATTTCTTGGATACACTATTCTAAATCATTGAGGTTTTTAAAAAACTCTCCATGAATGTAAATGAGATTCTAAATAATGAACACTTCTCAAAAAAATCAAAATCTCCAATCCCTTAGTGACTGTCCATATCTTAAGTTTCATTTTGAAACACTAAACTGCTTTAGGGTTTTATTTTTATTATTGTACAGATTCTATTTATAACCCTTTTGATCAGTGGAATGAATTTATGGTGTTTAAAGTCCCTAGCAAAATAAGTATCAATCTTTTCATACACAGCACCACAATGCTATCTCTTGATAAAATTATATAGAGTACATCTTCAAATGACCTTCCAAACCCAGAACAAAAACTGACATGAGCAAATATTTAATATATATGATCTCCCATGACTCTCAGAAAACTGAATGATTATTTGTATTGTTGCTGAGTGTAGTGAAAAATATAAAATCCCAAAGAAAGGACTCCTTTGTTATTCAAAATTTATGATCCAGGGACCTCTAAAAACATGTTGTCTGCCAAGTAGTCACAAAGCAGAATAACTGATTTGATGCTGAAATTATGGAACTATGTGAAACTGCAAAAGTTGTAAGGATAAATGCAGGGGAAAATAATTAATTAAGTGTAGGACAAGACCACTGTTCAATCCATCCACCTATTCCACATTTTTATCAGTCCATTGGCAATGAGAATCAAAGTTTCTCTGGCACCTTAATCAACTTCAGAAGGTACTAATTAAAGAGCTAGAACGGGGACCAGCAGACAGGAAGAGCTAGCAGTAAATTAATGAAGTAGAGTCAAGAGAAGCAGAGTAACTAAGAAAATGTTAGGAAACAGGAACAGATTAGAAGACATCAGTAATTGGAAAGTGTAATGGTGGGGTGGAAACTTGATTTGAGTGGTATGTGCAGACAAAGAGCTGTAAAAGAACTACAGTAACCCTTGTTGTTTTTTTGTTTTTTTTTTTTTTTTTTAACACAGACATTTCCTTACACGTAATTAAAGTAGATTTAGGGGATTAAGAAATAAATGTCTCAGAGCCTGTGGGAATAGGGTTATTAGATCTAGTGTCTTGGCCACATTCCAGTTTGGATATTGCTCCAATTTTTTAAGGCTGCATATGGTAACTCTCTGTACTTCCTGTCCTAAACTGCCAAGTAGCCTTGCTTTATGTTGTCAAACAGCTGCTTATTCTTTAGTAGTTTGTGAGTCTTTGGTGTGAAAGATGGTATATCCAAGAGTGGAGGTCAAATAAATTGCTTGGAGTTGCTAAAAGGAAGTTTCACATGGCACAAGTTGTAAAGGTAAAACCTTCCCAGAGTTCCTGCTGCAATGGGTATGTGTAGAGGGCAGGGAAAAGTACATATTCAATGTATTTGAATGAGCTTCTAGCAACAGGACTTCTGTTTTGATTCTCACTGGACTTGATGAACTTCTCTTCAGGGGATTTGGAGTCTTCCTGATGAGTCCAAGAGGTGGCATTTGCATGTGTTATGCTGTGAGAGTGGATTTTGATACAGCTACTTTCATCCACTCAACAGCAAAAGAATTCTGATTTTACATATCTGAATTGAGGAAAAAAAAAATATACATTTCAATGCTGAGGCAGAACACTGACCTCCTTAAATCTTTCCCTGGGCAGTAAACTGGGTAACGATTGTGATATCGTCTTTACAATTGTCATTAACGAGAAATTAATCCTTCCCTTAGGAAATAAGGCCTGCTGGATGTCATTAGTCAAAGTTGATAGACTTGCTTGCCAGGACAAATTTCTTCTGGCTATACTTGCACAAGCACAAACAGACATCTTGACTTCTGTGACTGCTTGGCCAGTACAATAAAATATAGTTATAATCTCAGTAACTAAAAGGGAGGAAAGGGAGTTATAAAATAATTACCTCCTTTCTGTTTGTGCCCAAGGCACCTTTAGAGTTTATTTCCTGTCTGTATTTAGCACTGTTTCCACTATGACGTTTTGAGACTTATTGTTCTTTTTTTGGGCCTTATTTGCTTTTGCTTTTTCAAAGAAGTGAAAAAATACCATCCTGCTAAAAATGCTGTTGCAAACTCTTCTTTCATTGAATTTTTTGTTCTTGTCCAATAGCTTACTCTTCTGCTTCATTCCTGCTAAGGTTGATGAGTGTTATAATGGATAGTTTTGAGGGTTACTGGTTGAAGGTAAAGTTCAGGCAGGTTGCCTTCTGAATGACCCTCAGTGACAGTTGTAAATGGGGCAAACAGTTCTAATAAGGAGTTCAGCCTTACAATGGCACATTTAACCATTTGGGGGGTTGGGGAGTGAGGAATGGTCTTTATTAGCTGAAGAGATTATGCTGCTGAGAAGCTTGCAGTTCACATGTTAATGGTTAATTTTAATGGACAGGTTGTGACATTATTCTGAAAGAAGTTAAAATAACATTTTCACAGCCTGTGGTAATATAAGAAGTCTTGCTGTAAGAAAACACACCATCGATACTGTATCAGCAGAAAAAGAACCCTTATACAATACCAATGGATATACAAAAGTAAGAGAATTCATTCTCATGCTTTGTAGGTTGTGATTATTAGAGATATTCTAAGACTTTTTGTAATTCTGATGGTATATCACTCTATAGACAAGGTTCATTTAATATCATAGAGGCACCAGTTAGAATACCATTTTCCCTTGATGCATGTGATACAGGAAGACATACAAATGCTAACACCCTCTAAGACACTGTAAGCAAATGTTTTCTTTTTTGCTGTTTAAGATGTTTTTCTTGGTTGGAATAAGTGTTTAAGATGAAAGGGATTATTCACACCTGATTTTGTTAAACTGGGTGGAAGTGTGAGACTCTGAGAACTGCATGAAAATGTTGAAGCATCAGTGCTGATGTCAGCCCCACCAGGATTTTAGCAATTTCTTGTGTTATAGTTTATAGTGATGAATGGAAAGTGTCAGGACCTATGTAATGGGAAAAGACATGTAGTGAAAGCGTGGACGGAAATGAGAGTGCACTTCTGTTTAACATTTTAGTAGCAAGAATCCCAAATAATAATTTTTTTTTCAAATGTAATTCAGTCTTTGAAAATAGACACAAATATTACCTTATAACAACATAATTATTTTATGGCCTCATTTTACAGCAGAGGTAGGATTTTTTGGATGCCTTAAATAATTATTTTGATGCCTACACATATTTGAATTTCTTTTAACTGGTTTCCTAAAAGGTATGGTGTCATTGTGGTTATTTATTCATAAAGTTGACTCCAATTTAGTCTATCTTTTGTCTGCAACCATTGTATAGTGATAGTCTTGACAATATACACAGTCTACTTGCAGAGAGAATCACAAACACATGCAAAGTATCAAAACTGGGTCAGAATAGTAATGTTTAGCATATTTTGCTCTATGAACTAATGAGTAATATATGAATACTTGTGGGAGCTGTGTAATTACCTGTTCCATTACCAGAAGACTGCACCATTATTATCTGTATTGATGTGGGCGGGAGTGCACAGGCAATACTGTTAAGAAATACTCACTATTTTTGTGATCTAAGTTACTGAGGAGGTGATGCATGCCAGTCATAAAGGAACAATTGCCATAACTTGTTTTCTCAGCCAACTGCATGCTGTTTGGCAAGTTAACAGGGGAGAATTACATGGGTTATATATAATGGAATGTCTGAACAGCTGCTGTGGTGAGAGCAGTCGACAGGTTTGTCAGCTTTTAGAGTAATTAACCAGCAGGAAATCCACTCCCAGGTGGCTACTGGAAAGAATCAAGTTTGGTGAGGCAATGACGGGTGAGAAAATGAGAGTGGAGATGTGTACAAACATCTCTCTCTGTTTATAGAACAACAAACACTTTCCTGAAATTTATGGGGTTGAAACATAAGAACAGAAATACTGGTTCAGTCCATTTGTCCATCTAGACCCAAAGCCTGTCTCTAGCACTGGTCATAAGCAGGGAAGAGGATGGACAGGACGGGCATATAGCTTCTTAATATGCTCTCAGATTCCAGCTGAAGGGATTTCTGGAGTCCCATGTCATTGCTCTACTTAATCACCCCCAGTGCACAACTCTTCCAGGGACCATCCAAGCTTCTCATGAACCTTGTCAACTATTTGCAACTGCAATGTCCTTTGGCAAGGAGTTCCACAGCTCCACTACCCACTGCATGAAAAAACAGTTCCCTTTCTTTGCTCTGAACTTGCACCCTACTTGTCTCTGTTAATGGTCCCTTCTTCTTTCACTGGAAGAGATGAGGAATTGTCAGCTCCTATCCCTTCTTTTCCTCATAGTTTTGTATACAACTCATATCTCCCTTTGCCCAAACTGTGTTTTTCTCATGCTGAAGTATCCCCCCAGTTTGAATATTCCACACACGGAAGCCATTTCATACAGTTTTTCATTTGCTTTGCCTTTCTTTGAAGCTAGTTACCAAATGAAATTTTGTTTAATTGAGTAAGTGCAGTGATCACAATCTAATCTTTTCTTGCTTTATGTAAACTATCTTATACAAGCTATCATAGATGAACCAAGAGAGAAAAATATGCTGGGTGATCTCTTTGGTGATCAGTTACAGAGAAGATCAAGAAAATAAATGAATCCAGATGCTTAAATGTAATCCCTTGCTATTAATTCTGTACAAGTCAATGCACAGTGGAGGACCTGCTTTTTCATAGCACCATAGTGATGCAGTAGTAACATCTTAATTATTCAGATGGCTAAGTGCAGGAGAGGGACTAAAAAGTGTACAGGAACTTATTTTGCAAGAAAGCTATCAAAAATAGAAGTGAATCAGAACTAAAGTCATTCACCTGTCAAATCATGAACAAGCATGGTTAACTGAACCAAGAATTTTATATTATTCTTCAAATAAGTGCTTAATCCAGTGATGCTACCACCCTGTACAGGAACCTGGAAAACAGGAATCCTTAGAGATGATTCAGGAATAGAAACAGCTTACTGTAGTTAGGAACCAGGATGTGGAATACAGGGGAAATATGGATTCAACTGTGCATACAAATCAGGGATGACTTGGAGGGAATTTCAAAGAATTGTTGTTACCCACATTGTTTAATAAACTATTTAGTAATTGGTCTAAAGATATTTACATCTCTTATTCCCACTAGAACTTACAAAGCAACCTCTACATTTCAAATAAAAGAGAATATGGTATATTCCTTGGTCACACTCGTGGAGATAGCAATCACGAAGTGAAAATTAGGCATCCAAAGGACCATGTATAATGATTTTTAATACAAGGCAAGTTAAAATACTTTCAGAGTTCTTAATAAAAACCTACTTAATGCAAAAGGAAAACCTTTACAGAGGTAGTAAAACCAATTACCACAGTGTTAATTTTTATACTATGTGCATGTATTCTGCTAATTTAAATATAAATATATGTACAAGTAATTTAATAAAATTTTTAATTTTATTAAAGACTAAATTAATGCTTCAGACAATGTTGTGAATTATCTATATAGTAACAGTACTAATTTGAATAATAGGCTTTGCTTGTTTTGACCTCTGACTTTTTTCTTTTTTGAGATTTCATTGAAATAAAGACTTTAAAAAATAGTTTTCTCCCTTATATTTTGAATAGGATCTTACATATTATACCTAGCTATTTTTGTTAGAGGAAATAAAACTACATAAATATTCCACTGGAAGTTTTAGATGAAATAACTCCCTTGATTTCAATGCCCTTTTATACTTAATTTCAATTTCAGTAAAACCTATATACTTCTGGGCCAAATAGTAAAATCCAACTGTCATTGTAAATTCATTTTATAGCAGTCATTAAACAGCGTTTTTGAGTGGTTAGTATTGGCTTATGCACAGAAAGTATCACGAATGAATCAAAAGTTCAGGTACCAGAACTAGTGACTCTGTATTTTCTGACGTAACATTTAAGCCATTATTTATTTATGGGTTCTTGTTGTTATTGTCACTGACTTTTAATGCTTCAAGTTTGTAAGGCTACTGTTAGGTACCTGCAAATGTATTTACACCATCAAACATGCATATATGTCATTGCAAGAGTAATTTGGGGAAAAATACTGATGTATTTTTACTCCACCTGGAGTACTGAGAATGAAGTACCTCCCACTGTAGGCAACGATCAGGTTCTAGGCCGTCTAAGGAACCTGAATGTGCACAAGTCCATGGGAGCTGGTGAAATAAAAATATAGATGACTCAAATGAAAATATCAGGGAAGTGCATGTTTTTTATTAGTTTACTAGGTAGAGTACTTAGCGTAAGGTACATTTTAGGCCCTACTAAGCCTGAGGGCATTTGTATCTACATCTGTCCTAGTCCAAAGAAGTGCCTTTATCCCATGTAGTTGTATGAGTGACAGCCTTCCCCCAATTAAACCTGAGCTTTTGTGCAGCCAGGAAAACAAATTCATACAGAGAATTCCAGGCTTACATTTAAAGTTTCCAATGTGAGGAAGCAACATTTTAACTCACTTATGGTTTTGTTGTTTTTGGTTTTTTTCATCTGTTATAAATTACAAAAAAGGTACGTCCTTTTCAAAGTCCACCCCTTCAGGATTTTAAGTCCTTTCTTCAAAACCTGGAGGCATGCGTGAAGGTGCAGTCATAAGAATTATTCTTCTAATATGAAAAAATTAAAAGCTAGTCCTTTGTAGGATGAAAAGGGCTGGGGGTGTTCTATTACTTTAGAAATAGCAAATTTTCCTCGAATTTGCTAAAATGAGGAAGAGAACATTAGTGGCGTTTTTAATTAAGGTCTGCCTCCACCTAGATGTAGCTGCTGAAGGGAGAGGCTGCAGCGCAGACCTCAGACTGCAGGAAGTGCCTAGACCTTTCTCCTGGAGCAGGGACAGGCAGCTGATCTGCCTGCAAAATGTATGCCCAGGTGGAGGATGTCCTGCAGCTCAGCCACCTGCTGCAGGAGGTGGTGAGAAGGCTACATAATATCAGGGAGGCTGAGAAGGAGTTAGAAAGCTGGTTCCAAGTGCAGTCTGTAGTGGACCCACAGCCCACAACCAAACAGCCAAAAGCTCCATTACAGGCAGAAACAGAAGGGAGGGGGCCCAATAATGCAGAATTGAAGCTTGCAACAGCAAGGACTAGCAGAAGGAAGATACTTCCCCTGAAGTCTGAGGTGCCCTTGCAGAACCACTTCATCGCTCTGCAGACTGAAGAAGAAGGTCCCATCACACCAGGAGAGAAGATGGAGCTGAATAAGGGAGCCCAGTCTGCTCCCTGCATAACAACCAGTGCAACTACGAAAAGGCAACAGGTGATAGCAGTAGATGACTCTCTTCTGAGAGGTACGGAGGCACCCATTTCCCATCCTGAGTTGGCATTGACAACCTGACTATTATCCTCTGCTATTGTGTCACATGGGCACCAGTGATACAGCCGGGAGCACTCTGAGGAATATCAAGGATTACAGAGCCCTGACGGTGGTGGTAAAGGACTCTGGAGCACAGGTAGTTTTATCATCAGTCCTCCCAGTCAAAGAGAAGGGGTATAAAAGGGCCAGTCGAACCTGGTAAATCAACAAGTAGTTACAGGATTGGTGCCACAGCCCAGAGTTTGGCTACTTAGACCATGGGACTGACTTTGAGTAATCTGGTCTACTAGGGGCTAATGGGGCCCATCTGTCAGAGAAGGGGAAGAGCATCTTCGGTCATAGGCTTGCCAACCTGGTGAAGAGGGCTTTTTTTAAACTAAAGTTGCTGGGGGAGGGAAACCTCAATCCATCCCACTCCTACCAGTTTGATGCCAGTGTCAGCTATAGATGCTCAGAGCCTGGAGAAGGATCACAGGTCAGCAGGAGAGCAGCTGAAGAGCAGCACAAAGGAATTCCAGCCAGTAAGTCAGCTTCATCAGAGGCCCAGCTTAACTGCCTGTATGCAAACACACATAGGATGGGGTAATTAACAAGAGGAGTTAGAGATATGCACATGCCTGGAGGGCTGCTATCTTATTGGCATCACAGAGACATGGTAGGATGATTCCTATGACCAGAGTGTTTAAATGGAAGGATACAGGCTCTTTAGGAAGGACAGGCAGGAAAGGTGAGGAGGGCATATTGCCTCTATGTCAACGACCAGCTGGAACGCATGGAGCTCCTCCTGGAAATAGATGAGGAGCTGACCGAGAGCTTATGGGTCAGGATTAAAGGGAGGGCAGGGACAGGTGATATTATAGTGGGGGTCTGCTACAGGCCACCCAACCAGGAAGACCAAGCTGATGAGCCCCCCTATACGTAGATAGGAGCAGCCTCACATTTACAAGCCCTGGTTCTCATGGGGGACTTCAAGCACCCCAATATCTGTTGGAGGGACAACACAGCAGGGCATAAGCAATTCAGGAAGTTCCTGGAATGTGTTAATGATAACTTCTTTCTCCAAGTGATAGAGGAGCCAAAAAGGAGAGGCGTTATCCTGGACCTTGTTCTCACCGACAAGGAGGGGCTGTGAATGTGAAGCTCAAGGGCAGCCTTGGCTGCAGTAACCATGAAATGGTAGAGTTCAAGATCCTTAGGGCAGCAAGAAGGATGCACAGCAAGCTCACAGCCCTGGACTTCAGGAGCTCTCCTGAAGAGAGAGACTTTGTGACTTCTGAGAGAGTTTGGCCTCCTTGGGGATCTGCTTGGTAGAGTACCATGAGATAAATCCCTGGAGGGAAGAGGAATCCAGGAAAGCTGGTTAATATTCAAGGATCACCTCCTCCATTGCTCAGGAACAATGCATCCCAACAAAGGGAAAGTCAGGCAAAAACACTAGGAGGTCTGCATGAACAAGGATCTCCTGGACAAATTCAACCACAAAAAGGAAGCCTACAGAGGGTAGAAGCAAGGACAGGCAGCCTGGAAGGAATATAGAGAACTTGCCCAAGCATCCAGGGGTCAGGTTAGGAAAGCTAAAGCCCTGATAGAATTAAATGTGGACAGGGACATCAAGTATAAAAAGAAAAGCTTCTGTAGGTACATTGTTGATAAAAGGAAGACTAGAGAAAATGTGGTCCCTCTCTGGAGGGAAAAGGGAGACCTGGATACCCAGGATATGGAGAAGGGTGAGGTACTCCACGACCTTTTGGCTTCAGTCTTCACCAGCAAGTGTTCTAGCCACACTGCCCAAGTCACGGAAGGCAAAAGCAGGAACGAGGAGAATGAAGTACCTCCCACTGTAGGCAACGATGAGGTTCTAGGCCGTCGAAGGAATCTGAATGTGCACAAGTCCATGGGAGCTGGTGAGATGCATCCGAGGGTCCTGAGTGAACTGGCAGATGAAGTTGCTAAGCCACTATCCATCATATTTGAGATGTCGTGGCAGACTGGAGAAGGACCAGAAAAGGGGAAACATAACTCCCCTTTTTAAAAAGAGGAAAAAGGAAGACCTGGGGAA
>VZTL01010011.1:0-12938 GCA_013400535.1 Scopus umbretta
ACAAAATAAATGATGCACAATGCTGTTGTTAACCACCCACTGACCAATGCCCAGCCCATCCTCAAGCAGCAATCGTTGCCCCCCAGCCAACTCCCCCCAGTTTCTATACTGAGCGTGACGCCATATGGTATGGAATAGCCCTGTGGCCAGTTTGGGTCAGCTGTCCTGCCTATGCTCCCTCCCAGCTTCTTGTGCCCCTAGCAGAGCATGGGAAGCTGAAAAGCCCTTGACCAGTGTAAGCACTACTTAGCAACAACTAAAACATCAGTGTGTTATCAACATTGTTCTCACCTTAAATCCAAAACACAGCACTATAGCAGCTACTAGGAAGAAAATTAACTCTGTCCCAGCTAAAACCAGGACAAATACGGGAATAGGAAAAAAGCTGGATTTACTTAAAATTTAATTAATAACATTGGTTTGGTTCCAATTATAAGGCTAGGTACAGCCTATGTAACTTCATGAATAGTCTGAGACCAGGAATTTTTTTATAAGACTCTCAACCACAGATTTAACTTGCATTTGAAATATAGGGTTTGTATTAGGTTGAAGGCCCTCTGCATTTGTTTCCACTGGCAGAAGGAAACACAATCCAAGCTATGTGAATAATTAGGAAGAGAAGAGACAGCTTTATAAGTGTTTCTTTTTACCTCAGCCTTACATAAAATCTTTCACACTGATTTCTTACAGTTTTGTCCTGAAGCAGAAAAGACCATGCTCAAAAATCTCATCAGGTTGACAATGTGAAAAGGTTTCTTAACAAACATAGTAAGAACACAAAAGGAAGGAAGAATCATCAGGTGACAGCAACCTGACAGAATAAGTAACACATTGTCTAAGGAATTAAGGTAAATTAGAAGAGATATGAGGACAAAAATCTTTGTTTAATGGTAAAGAAGGGCTGACTTACCTGCAAAATATTTTATTTCCGTGTTTATCTACCCATGTTTCCTCTTATACTTTTGACAAAATATCCTTCTGATGGAACTTTATAAATTGAAACAGATGGAGCTCCTATTTCCCTGTATGAGAGTTTCCTTGTCTAGAAATGTGAAAGTAGAGATCTTAGATGTTATCAGACTGGTTCTTAGAAAAATATTAGCTTTTCAGCTTGAATCATACATGTCAAAACTTGCACAAGATAAATGGAAACATATGGGTAGGACTTTCTGATCAAATGTGGAGGTCTATTTTTTCTCTCAATAATTAGGCTATACTATGGCACAAGTCATCTCACCCTAAAGTAGATTTCTAAAATAAAGCAAATGAATCCCACTGGCCAAGTGCTAACTTTGCAGTATTGATTCTAAAGAGAATCTAAACAGCTTAGCTATAAACATATATACTGTGTAAGTGTTCACTAATGTAACATGAATCCATGCCCTGATGCAATATTTTAAAGTGTTTTCAAAATGGAAATCAAACTTTGAAGTAATATGTCATCAGCACCTTATCATGCACCATCAGCCTTCCACAGAATGGATATTATTAAAAAAATATAAAAATTACAGAAGTCAATATTGTGTTGATTATCTTAAGTGAATGCTTGCAAGTGACTCAGGGTTTAGATGTCATATGTAGTTCATAATATGTGCTGCAAAAATTTCATCTCACTAATTCTCTTCTACCATTTTTATGAATTTTTAAATAAAATCCAATTTTTCTGCCAATTCAGAAGGTTAGCCAGCAACATACTTATCTGATTAATTATTGTTTTCTTTGTGAAAGAAGTCACCTTTGAGGATGAATTTGCTCAAAGATGAAAAGCTGTGTAT
Organism: Scopus umbretta; assembly: GCA_013400535.1. NCBI lineage: Eukaryota > Metazoa > Chordata > Aves > Pelecaniformes > Scopidae > Scopus > Scopus umbretta. The sequence continues at coordinate 1,776 of VZTL01010011.1, forward strand.
TTGACATACACTCTTGTTGCCTGCTGGTGGAGTGCCAAGGAATCTATTTTGGTCTTCTCTCACCAGCCCACTTTAATCACTGGAAAAATCATTCAAAGGATCAGCCAATGCCTAGCTGACACAGGGCAAGTGTCTTGAAATAGATATAGAAAGTTCCAGCTAACACACTACAGATAATTTGGTTTTATCTTTCTTGTGTTACTGGTAAAAGACAGAGTAATATTTATGATTATCAAGCTTTCAAGTAAATCAGAAAAAGCTTTTTTTTTCTTTAATGTCAAACCACTAAATATAAAATGCTTAATTGCTCTTATAGGAAACAATGCTTCTTGAAGTACTTACCATAAATTGTTTCCTTACAGTCATAGAAGATAGCTCTTAATTAACCTTTACAGTAACCTTGCCTTGTAGTTAATTAAACCTGTACAAACCACACAAGCTTCATTCTGAATTCTAAACTTACAGTGATCAAAATGGCAAATATAAACCCCTTTTGGAGCTTTCATCTGACCTTGTAATTTAACATTGTATAGCTTTTATTGCTAATACAAACTTTTAAAGAAACAATGCTTTCATACTATAGGTTTTTCTAAGTGTAGTCAGGCAGCCATGATTTCTAGAGCAGCTTGATGGCAGTTACTTCTTCCCTACTGTGACAGGTACCCTGAAAAAAATTAGTTATCATACATATGTATGTACATTCATATACACACATAGAGACATGCATATATATGTGAAAATGTTGTGGTTTAACTCTGACTGGCAACNTATATACAAGTTCGGCATGTAGATACAGGAATAATCTTTATACAGTTTCCTAGATGGGAATACAAATTCTAGTTACCACCTATACCATTATGATTAGAGGTAAAATACAACATTTAAATCTTTACACTAAACAAAGAAAGCATACAAAAAAAATGTATTTGAGACTGTGTGAACATATATTTATCCAAGAACCAGTGAGATCTCAGGACCAAGCCAGCAGATCCTCCTGCAATTTGGGAACTAAAGTATGCAGATACACAATCAAGTGCTAAGTGTTTGTATCTTCTTTCCCATTATGGTCTAACTGTGGCACCCGAGGGACTTTGGAACTCATTCAGTTATCCTTCCTATGCCCATAAGTGCTCATGTTCCTCTACTTGCTCTCCCCCTGCTCCATTCATTGAAAATTGCAGAAAACTAATTTGTTGTAAGCAAATTTAGCATTTTTAGGAAAAGACTTGTAGATATGAGGACAGTGTTTACTGCTGAATAGCTCTTCTTCATCTCCATCAGGAAAAATTCAGCAAGCCATATAAAAGGATAACAACAAGAGAGCTCGAACAGGTACATTCTGATTTATTTCATTTAAATTAAACATTTAAAATGTACACTACCATTTATTTATAATTTAACAAAGAAGATGCAGGTTACCTTCTTTTTCTTAATCTTCTTATTGTTATCTTCCTATGCCAAAGCTTAAAGCAGAATATCTTACAAGAGGTTTTCATTGTTTCATGACACAAATCCTAGGCAGTTTCTATATGTTCAGATAAGGCTACTATGGCTTGCTCCCCTAAATGAAAATATATAAGTAAAAACTGAATGACAATGCCAGTATAAATTCTATATTTCATTCAATAAGGAGACTATATAAAATAACCAGAGTTGCATTTACAGCAGAGGAATTATTGTCATACAGAATTAAACTTAGATACAGTTAGGATGTGATTATGTTAAGTTTTGTTTCCATGGGAAATGGTTCATGTTATCTCCAGGTCAAAGTGCTTTCAACTTTCAGTGAAAGTTTTAACATGTCAAACAAAACTGGTAAAATACATAAACCAATATCTTTTTATTTATTTATCTTTTTATTTAGTTTAATCAGTTTAAATTTAATTTTATATTTTCTTTCTTAATCATAACACTGTTAAACTATACTAATTTCTCCCATTTTGACCAAGGTGGTTTATGTCAGTTCATGGTATTAGATAAATTTATTTTGTTTGCTGTCAATCACACACCTCTCCTCCCCCCCAAAAAACCCAAGAACTCTTCCCAATGCATCATGAGCCTTTGAACACTAACCACACAAGGACTCACATGTAGTGAATTTATGCATATATTACATATATACTTGTACTCTGAGCTAAAGTCAGCACCAGTGACAAATTACCTCCCCAACAATATTCTGCAGATTGCTCATAATGGTAATTTTATAAAGAAATAAAACACCTTACATTGGTGGTACCTAAATAATAACTTTGGTGTTTTTTATAAATATTTATCATCCACAATACAAACTTGAAGTGTTACAGATCAGTCAGTACTATTCTATTCTAGAGTGGAACTGATTATTTACAATCCACAATGTAAGAGCAAGCTCTTCTAAAATACTTTTTCAGCCGTACTGACAAGAAGGACTTAGTTTTATGACATCTCAGGACAATTGAGGTCTGTCCCTTGCACAGTGTAAAAGGTTCAGCTAAAGTTTGCCTCAAAATTTGCAGACTGCAGTGTTCACACATTCCATGCTGGGGAAAACCTTTATTAATAAGCAAAGATTTTCTCAAGGAAATAGTAAGTGTTGACTATATTATGATATTTTGATTCAGACTGTCAGAGAAGAATGCACTAAAAAAGATCTAGCAAGTCTCTGAAACATTTTATCTCCTATAACATCTGTATGGGAGTATACAGTAGGAAAAAAAAAAGAAGTGTGTTATCAAATTCTGATCTAGTAGAATAGGATTTTACATCCATAAATATCTGTCATAGACTGGAGTTTGCATGCAACATGAAAATGTCTTTCATTTCTCTGCTACTGTGCTGTAAAATAAATATGTGGACTCCCAGGCTGTATTTACATCTACCTGCTGGACATGATGCCATGAACTGGAGGGACTGGATCCTTGGGTAGCCCGTGTAGGTCACCTGGAAATACACTGAGTTTCCAATCATGGAAAGCAGGACAAAGAACAAGGAAGGGAGAAGGGAGCCTTCATCTTGATAAAAGCACTTGGGTTTATTAAAGGTTCATGCTAAGGTCACAGCTTGAAATTGTTATGCCAAGAACTTTCAGTAACTTTGGTATCAAGATTTAGTGCTATGCTGACAACATAAAGAAAGAGCACCTATAAACAAGCTACATCAAGAAAGGTAGACAAGTGGAATGGGAAGAAAAGGCTTCCATCTGAAAACATCCTCAAATTGAGTGACCACAGGACTTAATCTGAGCTGTTCACAAAGACATATAGCAGGAAATAACTCATTCCCCCCCAACTTCTCAGTGAGAAAGACAGTATTACCCAATCTTTCTTTCCTACTTTGAACAAAACATCTGCCTCCTTCCAGCTCCAGCTCATAAGAAGGAGGATGGGATAGACAGGTCCTATATTTTTATACATTAATTTGCATCAACAGAACAAGAGTTCAGGTGACATCACTTCGCCTTTTGTTAACTTATCAGCTTGGCATTTTTTCTTACAGTATTTTTAATCTGTGTGTTATTGTTCATTTGTGACTGTAAATTGTCTTAAAAATGCTTCTTGAGTGTCAGCATGGCCATTCAGCACCCATTACACACACACTGGAAATCTCACTAAAAAGCCACACTGTTACATTTAATATCTGGTGTTGCTTTTTTATCAGGGCCCAAAGAATATTTACATTAAGTTTTAGAGACATCTGAATAATTTTATAAGAAAATTAATTTGGCTATTGGAGAATGGCCTGTAACATGCATTATTATTTTAAAATACATGAGCTGTTTTAAAATCTTAGTGAAAAGAACCAGTCATATAGCTCCTGCTTTCAAAATATATGTTTAGCTAGTTAAAAATGGGGATTTTGGGGTGTTTCTGTTTTGGTCAAATGACAATCTTCTAATCAAGACACCCTGATGTTAATGGGATCTTTCCAAATATTTTATTTGGTTTTATGCCATCTCCTTAGTACATTTACAAATAGGAAACATTATATATTGAAATAAGTATTCAATTGTGATCAAAGAAATCTTGGTAGGGGAACAAAAACCTGTTTAATAGTGTTTAGAAAAAAAAACAAAACAAAACAGAAAATCAGGAATTATATCTTGAAAATGTAGTAAAAGGAAATATTTTCTCATCCTAACACGTGAAAGGGCTGCACTAAGATCCATCACAGGAATTCCATGTTTTCCACCTGTCAACGCTGAATGTCATTACATGCAAGAAAATGCCAAGCATAAGCTATTCACATTTTTTCTGTCTGATAATTCTTAAATCTTCACTGTGTGATAGCATGGGAAATTATGATGCAGCAAGAAAAATAAAGTAGTCATTGTCATATGTTTAAATTGTAGACGTCAGCAACACCTCAATTGTCTTTGATAATTGCCCCATTAGACATAGTCTGCCCTTGAGTTCTAAACATTGTTAGGCTTTGCTGTGTGCTATCCAGAAAGAATGTTTTATCGACCAGTCAGGAAAGGCACCAATGAGATCACAAGAAGTATGAAGCATTGTGTGGACAATAGTAAGTATAATCTCCAATTCTGCTGAGCTGCTGAACAAAAAGTGACAAAAAAACCCCAGACAACCCACACAGACAGAAAAGAAAATATATCAGGCAAGAGGAAATAGCATTGCTCCAACAATCAGCCATCACAAAAAGCAAGACATGTGTCTTGGAAAAAAAAATCAAAGCTGACATGGAAAAATAAAAACCACAATCACATAGAATAAAACATTCCTACGTTTGTTGGAACACACTGGGGAGCCCTATGTTGTTTATAATTCACTTTAGTGAGGGTAGAATTAAAACTAGGGACAAGCTTTTAGATGTAATAAGACATTTCATTTGCTAACTGCCAGAAATTAAGTACCATACTAATATTCAATCTAGCTGCCCTCTTTTCCTGCTTGAGTTGCCTTTAGCAACTTAGAGGCAACATCTCTCCTGCTTTATACATCTGACATCAGTGGATGATTATCAGAGCAGTTCCCAGAAATGTCTAGGTTTCTCTTACAGTCTTTTACTAAAAAGGAAAGGCAACTGTCAAGCATCTCAAAAGTAATCAAGACCTAGTAACAGGACATCCTGGACACACAGCTAAGTCTGAACTTTCATTTCTCTGAAACTGATACACCTGACTATGGGCCACACTTTGGGCATCTCTATCCTTAAGGTCTTTCTCAATAGGTGGGCACACAGTACAGTGCAGCTGAGTCTTTTAAAAATTATTACATTTTGTCTTTTGGAATAACAGCTACAATAGCTACAGGTTACAGGCCCACATAGTTCCTATCTTTCAGCAGGCATCCTGGCTGTGGAGAAGAGAAACCCACTCTTAGCTGTGGTGCCACTATGCCACAGGGCAGGCGGGAAATCAAAATGAATAGACCCAGATGGCATATACAAAGCAGGAACACTACACTATAGCTTAGTAATTAGGATTTATATTAATCATGTTCCTCTCCTGTAACCCCTATAGTGGAGTTACTTGTACTGAGTGCAGGTGCTCAGGTGCTGTCTGTGTGGAGTTGCAGGGGTGGCCTGTGTGAGGAAAGGCCAGGGCTGCCCCATGCCAGAGGCAGCTGGTTCCATCTGGTTCCAATGGACCCACTACAGGGCACAGCTGAGTCCAGCAGCCAAGATGGTGGCAGCTTGGGGAAAACGTATTTAAGAAAGGGTAGAAGACCCTGGAAAGAGAGAAAAGGGGGGCAGGGCAGGGCGAGGCGAGGCGAGACGAAACGAAACAAAACAAAACTAAACTAAACTGCAGAGGGAACACCAAGGTCAGAGAAGGAAGAAAAAGAGGTCCTCCATGTCGCTGGAGCAGATATCCCTTGCAACCCTTGGAGGACCACACACTGCAGCAGTGGAAATGGCAAAAGGAAAGGAGGAGCAGAGAAAAACCGCTATGTACTAACTGCAGCCCACCCTGCCGCCCTCTCTTTTGTGCTACTCATTGCCTCACTGAAGAGACTGAGTGTGTCCTGTCGTGACAGCAAGGGTGGAGGGAGAGGAGCCAGGAGTGAAGCTGAGCCTGGGAAAGAGGGGAGGAAAGGTGTTGATTTAGTTCTTGTATTTTTGTTTCCTACTACCTGAATCAGTGATTAAATTTTTAATAGGCAATAAATTAAGGTAGTTTTGCCCAAGTTGAATTTGTGTTGCCCAAGATGATAATTAGCAAGCAATCTCCTCATCTTTATCTCAATCCATGTGCTTGGCCATTCCTGTTCTTCCTATTTTCTACCCCTATCCTGCTAAGGGATGAGAGTCAGTAGGCAGCTGGGTGGGAGCTCAGCTGTTCAAGGCTAACCCACCACAAGCTAGTAAACACACACACACAAAAAAAAAAGCATTATTGACTATTCACAGCATTTTGTGGTGGATTTATGCATTTAGTCTACTAGTGAGTGCTACTTTTTTTTTTTTTCAAAGACAGCAATAACGGAGAGACTTCCCTGAGGAGACAATAACACAGGTGACATGGTATTTAAACATGGTGGTTCCAATTCAAAAGTACCATATTCCTTCATCCATTGGCTAATATTCAGAAAAACTTGGAATATAAGAAAAAGAGAATTTTCTTACAATATGTGTTCAACCAGAAGCTAATAACTTGTTAATATAGAACACAATTCTTAGATATATTATAACTTCCATGGAGCCCTCTGTTGGAATACCATTATTAGGGGCATGATAAACTCCCAGCCATCCTGAACTTCTTTGAGACTTGCTGATCCAGGTGGATGCACATAAACCTATGGCACTTGATGGGATTGATCCCAGGCTACTGAAAGAACTGGTCAATGTCATCATGGGACCTCTCTCTATTATTTCTCAGTGGTCTTGGGAGCCTGGAGAGGTCCCAGTGGACTGGAAGCTGACAAATACTATCCCAATTTTTAAGAATGGTAAGAAGGAAGACTCTGGTAATTAGAGGCCTGTCAGTTTCACGTCAGTGCCTTGTAAAATTATGGAAAAGGTTATTCTAGGAGTTACTGAAAAACACTTCAGAAACAACACAGCCAACATAGGTTCACAAGGGGAAAATCCTGTTAAACTAACTAAACTTCCTTTTATAACAAGGTCACCCATCTAGCTGACCAAGGGAAGCCACGAGTTGTGTTTGTTTTTTTTTTTATTTTAGCATATTTTTTGATACCGTCTCTCACATTATCCTTCTGGATAAACTGTCCAGCACACAGCTAGACAAGTCCAGAATTCATTGGGTGAGCAATTGGCTGATGGGTCAGGCTCAAAGAGTTATAGTAAATGGGGTTATATCAGGCTGGCGGCCAGTCACCAGTGAGGTTCCTCAGGGTTCAATTTATAAAGCCAGTGCTCTTTAATGTTTCTATAAATGATCTGGATGCAGGAATCGAATGTACATTAAGTAAGTTTGCCAACAATATTAAACTAGGAGGAGCTGTGCAGTCCCTCGAGGGAAGAGAGGGCTTACCGAGTGTGATGGGTTGACCCTGGCTGGATGCCAGGTGCCCACCAAAACCACTCTGTCACTCCCCTTCTCAACAGGACAAGGGAGAGAAAATATAACTAAAGGCTTGTGAGTTGAGATAAGGACAGGGAGAGATCACTCAGCAATTACCATCACAGGCAAAACAGACTCCACTTGGGGAAAATCAGTTTAATTTATTACCAATCAAATCAGAGTAGGGTAATGAGAAATAAAAAACAAATCTTGAAGCAACTTAACCCCATTCCTCCCTTCTTCCCAGGCTCAACTTCATTCCCGATTTTCTCTACCTCCTCCCCTTGAGCAGCACAGGGGGACAGGGAATGGGGGTTGTGGTCAGTTCATCNGTCCGGCATTGGCTCTATCAGATGTAGGGGAAGCTTCTAGTAGTTTCTCACAGAAGCCACTCCTGTAACCCTCCTGCTCCCAAAATCTTGCCACACAAACCCGATACACAGAGATCTGGATAGACTAGAGAACTGGGCAATCACCAACCATATGAAATTTAACAAGAGCAAGTGCTGGATTCTCCACCTGGGATGGGGTAATACTGGTTATATGTACAAACTGGGGGATGAGAGGCTGGAGAGCAGCCCTGTGGAAAGAGATCTGGGGGTTTCGGATGATGTCAAGTTGAACATGAGTCAACAGTGTGCCCTGGCAAACAAAAGGGTCAACCACATCCTGGGGTGAAACAAGCACAGAATAGCGAGCTGGTTGAGGGAGGTATTTAGAATATTTCACCCACTGGAGACAGTATCTAGTCTAGATTGTAGTAACAGTGTCCAACATGGATGATTTTTTGCAAGGCAGAGAAACATAAAAATGTATTTTATTATAGATATTTTAATATTATCCTCTGCCTTCGTAACAGATATTGCCTCCCAGTTTACCTAGTGCATTAACAGACTGTGGCAAGGAGATGTCAGATTTAACTTTGTTACTTTTCCGTACTTTCATATTACTTCCTTCAAATTAACTCTTAGCATTTTTAATATATTTGATTTAAAATAAATATTTCCAAAACAAATGAGGTGATTTCAGTTATGGACAAACAATTTGTTTCTTTATGGAGCTAACGCTGGTGTGCAATGACAACAATACATTATTCTTCCCCCTATCCAAAAAACTTGTATACATCTCATTTTGTTCGCCATCTATAAGCCTGTCACTTAGTCAATATTTTTTCCTAAAATATTTAAGTATTTATCAAAACAGACTTGTTTGACATTTGGAATTTAGCAACTAATAGGAATGTCATGTATTGATTAATATACTATACATGAAAATAAATTAGTTATTCTGTTGAGCAACATGGTCCTTTATAGCAATGTGCTGTCAGAGAAAAAACCTCACAGTTACTTGTTTAAGGAGCACATTGTTGTAAATTATGTTCATTTTAGATCTTTTATTTCACACTTGGAGTGGAAGTATGAAAAGCTAGTGACTACAATAAACAGTTGTAGCATGCATTAATAGATGAGTCTTTCAATAAGTACTAAAACTTGCTATAGGTTTCTAGACTAGACACTGTCTCCAGGGGGTGAAATATTCTAAATATCCTTGCATATATCATATTCTAATGGATCAGTTATTTTGTAAAGAGAAAATTGAATATTCCAGGCAGATTTGCTTCCTAAGATTTGATTTTATGTTGTCTTTTCATTTAACCACCACAGCTAAGTTTTAAAAAGGATATCTGATATTAAAGGTATCTTATATATAAACACATGTATCTATATATATTATAGTTTTAAAAAAGCTATCTATTTTTGCAAGTAAAATGTAACATATAGGATTCCCAAGAGGAAAAACAAAAAAAAAACCCAAAAAACAAAAAGACAAAAATGAACCCGTGAAAGGTGTAAAGGTTTTATTTGCATAGAGATTCCAATACATGTAATCTTCAGGCAAAGATATGGAGGGGGAACCAGATAAGCTATGCACTGCACTACACCAGTGTAGAGTTTTGCCTAAGCTCATATTAAGATAAATCTAAGGTGGCTTTACAGCTATTAGATTCAAGTTTGCTCTCATCTGTCCAGTTCAAAATACTAGTAGAGAATCTTGATATCTTCTGAATTTTCATGTCAGCACATCTGACATGGTATATCTAGGGCCCTGTAAAGACTTTCAAACAAGAAAATTGTTCACTTCTCTGTTTAAAAACATTATGTCTCCTAAAACAGACACAGTCTCTTTCCAAAAGTAATCAACAGACAAGTGGAACAGTATGGACTCCTCCTAGCTCCTCTTTTTCCTGCTTCTATGTATAATTTGAACTTTCCAAATGAAGCTGTCTTTGTCCATAAGATCTATCATAACTTCTGTGTACAGACCAGACAAAAATATGTGAAAATACCTTGAAAATCTTTTGCTTTTTTAAGCATGTTAGGGCAAATCACAGTCTTTTCGCTGACATTTATTCTGTGTAATATATTTTATCTTTATTTATGATGTTTTTAACCTGAAAGGGACAGAAATGATACAATACGACTCTGGTGACTAACCAAAAAGCAAACTGAAATATACATTTGGAAAAATTAATGTTAACAGTCCTCAGCAATTAAAAATGGGCTTACACTGAATGGATAACTTCATTCTCAGAGACTAATTTGGCCAGTTGTAAAGTAGATGGCCTTTGGTAATACTGCCATGAGGCTCATTTTTGAAAACTATAAGCAAGTGAAATGTGTGAAAATGAAGTGAGTATTGCAGTCCTAATCCAGTCAGGCTCTCAAATTGTGCCATATTCTTTCTTCTTCTCTTTCATATTATCTTTTCTTTAGGCATCTGTTTTATTCTGTGAGCTTTTCTTCACCTTTTTCCTTGATAAAATGTAGCAATGAAGAAACTGTTTTCCTTTGCCATTAGGAGAAGACTAGTATTTGGATACTGATAGGAAGAAAGTTCTAATGAATGGTTGCTGAGAGCTCCTGTGCTTCTCTTTGCAGAAGGTTAGAAAATTGTCATGTTGGCCTGCCAGAAGCTCCATAATTCACCACAGATATTTCTTCAGTGTCCGTTATGATGGTAATTTTAAGGTTAACTTTTTCTCAAAAGAAAGGAAATATTAGTTACCCTTGCAGACATTAAGAAATTAAGAAAAAGTAGCTTCTGTGGAGAAGTTTAGAACTGGAATTAATCTCTCCTTGAAGGCAAATTAGCACCAATTTCCAGTAATTCTTGCAATTCAAAATAGAATTCCAGTATTCAAATTTCAAATCTGAATACTTTTTGTAGAAAGACACTCTGGGTAGAACTCCCAGCAGTGCTGTGTGATGGCAGTCAAGATGACCTGCTCCATAACCTTCCCTGGCACTGAGGTCAGACTGACAAGCTTGTTGTTCCCTGAATCTTCCTTCCAGCCCTTCTTGTAGATGGGCATCACATTTGCTAACTTCCAGCCAACTGGGACCTCCCCAGTTAGCCAGGACTACTGATAAAGGATTGAAAGTGCCTTGGTAAGCATTTCCACCAACTCCCTCAGTACCCTTGGGTGAATCCCATTCAGGCCCATAGACGTGTGTGTCTAAGTGGTATAGTAGGTTGCTAACCATTTCCCACAAGAAGCTAAGAAGGAGCATAGGCAGGATAGGTGACCCAAAATGGCCAAAGGGCTATTTCATACCATATGACATCATGCTCGGTACAGAAACTGAGGGGAGTTGGCTGAGGGACAGAGAGTGCTGCCTGGGGACTGGCTGGGGGTT
>VZTL01010012.1:0-28206 GCA_013400535.1 Scopus umbretta
AAAAAAAAAAAAAAAAGCCAAGGCGTCTGGCTAATGCCCTGGGGATTTGCAAGGGGGACAGTGGTGCTGGCCAAAGCTGCCAAGTTGTCCACAGCATCCAGGTATCCAGCTCTGGAGAGAGGAGCCTGTGGAGGCTTGTTGGTCCGTGCCTGCAGCCCTGCAGCAGCCCTGGCTCGCCACCACTGCCCCCGTGACGGTCTGTTTGCAGGGACTCCGGGGCTGAAGCAAACCTCCTGCCCTTTTGGAGGGGTCATTATAGCCAGCGTTAATGTTTAAATGCCCAGAACTGCAGATGGCCATTTCATAGGCATTGAGCTTCAAGATGAAGCTAGAATAAAAAGGAATTGCTTTATGTTTTTCAAAAATTATGAAAAGGGAGAAGAAGGGAGTGATCTGATACTAAAGCCTTGTATCACTGAATTGAAGGGACGCAGAGATGTGCACAGACAGGTAACTCCACGCTGTGTGCAACGACCCAGGGCTCAATTCTCATTGCAAGGCATGGCTGGACCTTTTTCGTCACAACACACTAAATGAAATACTTGGTTTGGAGAGGATACACACAAACCATACATTTATTCTGAGGTCACCTTAACCTGCATCTCACTGTCTGAGCTGTTACAGTGCCTCACAGGAGTTTCTGTCCTTACTCGTTTCTGCCCTAACTTGGGCTGCATCTTCCAGGTACCACCGCAGCATCCCTGCAATGGGCTCAACGCACCGCAGCGAGTCAAGAAATCAAGTTTGGGAAAACCACCTCAACTGCAGAGATGAGAGAGGGGCAGAAGGCGAGACACCACCTCAGCGAATCATCTCTAATACTGCCTTGAGCTAAAAGCAAACATTTGATTCAGGACAGAAATCCTAAATATCTTTTCTGCTAACACTTCTGAAATCATTTTTTTTGGCAGGGGAACTTTCTGCTTTGTGAGAAATGTCAGCCTTTGGACACAGTGTCCTAATTCAGCTGCAAAAATAAATGTCAAAACAGTGAACTCTAGTTTTAAGCCAGCTCTGGTTGGCAAAATTTGGGTTGAAATGTTTCCTAGCTAAAATCACAGGCCCCCAAAACTTACGAAACAATTCCAATTGCACCGGTTAGAGGCTTCCATCCCTTTACATGAAATAGCCACCAGACAGTGATGGGACGTGGTCTGTGTTGTAGCCCACCCACACGTGCATGTTTCTCTGATGTTTTACCTTCTACCTGGATGGACAGGAATAGATGCTGAAAAACCACGACCATGTATTACTATGTATTACTATGTATTACTCAGCAGGTTTGACATGCATATATTTAGCTATTTGTTTTCAAATCTAAAGTCTAAGGGAATTAGATAAAATTGGAAGCTTAGCACAGGTATCTTGCACATTTAACAGGAATGCCACAGTGTATGGGACAGTTCAGGCCCAGGAAAGAAGAGAAAGTCTGATTGTGAAGCCTGTGAATTTAGACAGTCCTGCAGGGACAATCTAAGAGTCCAGCGCTTCCTCCAAAGCAGGAGGATGGAAGTGTGCAACCTATCATGGATTTGGTTTGGACATCAGCTACTGCCACTGGACTAACTGAACAGCACTGTACTAGCTTCTCCTTTTCTCACTGTAGCTAAAAATTACTTTCAAACACAGCTTGAGACAGAAAAGTAAATCACTGCCCTGCAGCTGGGGAAGAGCAAGATGGGGAGAACACCACAGCCTGATTTTCAGAGATGCTGCTGCAATTCAGCAGTCATGAAGGTCAGTGGGAAATACAGGGCTCATGCCCAAGGGAACGCTGATTGCAGCAAAAACCCAAGTTTGGAACTGCCCAGCACTTATAGAAAATAGCTCCTGTACGACTCTTCCACAGTCACGGGTTAATTACAAAGCAGCAGAGCTAAACCCAAGCCTTGCCAATGGCTTCTGGACCAGAAACCCCAGATTCAAACACCCTTCTCCCACCACGACACCTCTCGCACAGCAGAGGAGCTCGCTGCTGGAGCTGGAGATACTCAGTTCCCACACTGACTCCAGTGGAGCAGAAACACCAAGCCACATAGCATGTGTTATGCAAAAAACGTAAGCCTCTGTGTATGATTTTAAATGTTCTAGTCAGAGGTTGTGCTTAACAACACTGTTATCTCCACAACCATTCTGCTACAACACCACTTCCCATCTTTGTTTCCTAAAAGCCTTTCCAACCACATCAATCCCTTTTGCTATCACAGGTCCCACTATATCACTGCTATCACATTAAGAATACACTTATCTCATACCACCTGGGGATATTGTATTCAAAAAAAAAAAAATCCCTTTAGAAATCGTCCTCCTTCTGCACAAACAAAATATTATTTCAGAAGTGAATGAAAACACAAGGCCAGCGATGTAATCACTATCTAATTACTGAGTCTGATGTAACAGGAGGCCACAGAGAGACAACCACCTTCTTCCAGACCACAGGAGAAGTTCAAGCAAGTGTTTGGGGCTCTCAGCACCATTCCTGCTCATGCTTTAGGAGGACAATAACTAAGCTAACTCTTCACACCCCTTGCCTCCCTGCGCAGCCTCTGGGGCAGTTTCACCCCGCACACCAGAGCAAGGGAGAGCATGCCAGACCAGCCGGCCCCCCGCTCCCAGCCAAGGGAAGCCATGGCAGAAGCCGATGGGCTTTGCTTTTCTAAGCACAGGTGACTGAGTGATAAACTGCATTAACAGCACCACGCTGCTGCTCCAGTCAGAGCGATGGCATTCAGAGAGCCTGCCAGGGAAAAGGCTCCATTTCCCAATTCCTCCCATGCACGGCAGACAAGCGTAGGTCAAAAATAAGTGTAGCTTCTACTGCGCCAAAGCACCGCTGGGAAGCTTGTTATTCCCCCAGATTTGTTTGGGAGGTTTGCTCGGCCTCAGCGCGCAGCCCGGGGCTGGCACCACAGCGGGCTGCCGAGCCAGGGTCCGTGGTGGGCTCTGGCAGGATCTGCCTGTACGCTGCTCGAGGGAGGAAAGCAAACGTATTAATCACCCGTGCGTGTGCAAGTTGAGCCCACACGGCGTTTCTGGGAATATTATAATTTCAGCACATCCAGGAAAATGCCAGACAGTGTTTTCCTTTTACCTAAAGCTTATTCACAAACAGAATATATAAAATATTCTGTTCTTACAACACAGGCGACAGAAGCTTCAATCAAATTATTAAGAAAAAGATTTAAGTTGTACGTCCAATTAGCTCGATGAGACACGAGTCAGACCAACAGAATCGGTGTGCCTCACAGGGAGGCAAATGAACGCTGCTTAGGCTGACTCCGACTGAAATGCAATCCGGACTGGAACAAAACAGCACAATGGAAATAAATGACCGTTTTTAACGGTTATGGGGCCACTGCCCCGAAGCCCAATGGGCATGCGCTGTGCTGCGAGTATGGCTGCAGGCGCAGGCTGAGGTGTTTACGAACTGTTCCTGGTTTCAGCTTAATTCCCACCTGGGAAGGGAGCTCGCTGCTGATTTCAGGACAGGCTGGCAGAGCAGAGGTGTTTACAGAAGATGGCTTATCAGACAGACAGACGCGGCAAATGGAAATTTATGAAAATGCAACGTGGTGGGGTGGGGGGCAGAGCAAGTGGCTGGAAGGAAGTCCGGCGGCACGTCCCGTCCCAGCCCTGCCACTGTGACAGCCCACCTCCGCATGCCAGGCAGGGAGCTGTTCCTCCCCTCCGGCTGCCCCGGGTCCCCGGCTACCCAGCACCCACCCAGGCTGCTGCAATGCCCTACACGCGATTCCTCTCTCTCCAGATGTCTCTGGTTTTAGTGCTGTAATGTTGGCAGGTGCCTCTGGCCTCCCTAACTGGTGTCAGGCTTCTCATGTTGGAGATGCCGCCGGTGCAGAGCAGCTCAGCACAGTCCAAGGGGTTACGGCACAGGAGAGTTTCCAGGCCACAACAGGCAGTACCCAGGGCTTGACTTGCACCTCCAGCCTGCAGCAATCGGGCACCCAGCTGCTGTTGTGGCTTTGAAAACTGCCCTGTGCAAGCACCAAGAGCTTTTGGACTAGGAAATAATTTGCCACTAAAGTTTAGGGGGGAAAGGGAAAAATCTCCTGTTTCAGGGCTGATGCCAATGCTTCATCATGAAAGGTCAGGAAAAAGCTTTCATGCAGGGAAAGGGGCAGGTTACCAAATCACTGCTCACTGCATATCATTTTCTGTTCTCCCCTGCAGCTCTGCTGCAAAAAACATGCTAGCCAAGTGGCATGCACCTTCGACTTGTGCTGGGAACCCTCCATACAAGCTAAGCAAGCAAAAATGTTTGTAGGTTGATAGGTTTTACTTATACTCAACAACAGACTGGCTGTAAGTGATTGCTGAGACCCTGCAGGAAGGAGTAGTGGTCAACAGCAATTTTGGTGCTTCACGGCAAGACTGAAATGCAAAGCAGCTGCTGCTGCTCTCCTAAGGGCTGCCAGTGGCCGGAGAGGTCCAGAGATCCCTCTGGTATAGCCCAGACGACATGACCACAGGTGGCACCAAAGTAAGGGTCCCCACAGCAAAGCCTGCAGTTCCACTGGGTGCTCAGTGCTGCCTTCCCTGCAGCACCTAATGGGAGAAGGAGCAGCAGCAACCTGCTCCCACCTCTGCTCCCCGCAGGACAGGCTCCCGCCCCACCATGCCAGCACCATGGCACTGTAACCACGCGCACTGTACCCCAAGAAAATACTAAACACCTGAATGACTGCTGGCCTCGCAGCTTTCTGAGCTATGCCTTGTATAAAGGGCTTTCCCTTCTGCATAGCTAATCCTCACTATCCAGGTATTAAAGAGTAACTCCCGTGCTAATACTCGCTTTCAACAGAAATTATGTCTTTCTCTAAAAGCTTAAATTACAGCTTTGCTGCCTCTGAGTATTGAAAAATACCTAAAATTAAATCATTCACTTCCAGAGTAAAGTTAGGACCTACTGCAGGAAACAGGTTGCTCAATACAACAGGGCAATTTGCAGGGAGCAGCCACCGGGTTCATGGTGTCAGCCAGAAAGGCTCTCATAAGCAGAGATCATCCACAAAGCCGCACAGCCGTGATTAAATACTGTTTTCAGCATCACTGGGAACCACAAAGCAAGAAGGTAGGATCACACACACACTCACACAAATCCACCCTAGTTCCTTAGCCAAGCACAGGTCAAGGGAGGATGAGAGACATGGGGCTTGAGTTGGTGTAAGTTAAAAAAAAAAAAAACAACAAACAAAAACACCAAAAAAAACCCCCCAAACAAAACCAAAAACCACTGCAGAACTGACTCAGCTCTCAATACATCACTGAAAACATTACAGGTTTGATTTTAAAGAAGTCCTCCAACAGAAGATGGAGGTACAAAATCTGGTTTGTAAACATAATTTATGAGGACCAATGCAGTCCTTGCTGTTGCCCTTTTGTTATGAAGACACCTTACTCGGGGACATTTATTATCCTCTCCCCACTCTGCCATTAAGGTCTGAGATGAAGAACAAATGCGAGATCATTAAGCTCTTTACAGGAGAAAAAACGGATAAAACAATTTTCTGTCTTGAAAAGAATTGGAAATGTCTAGACAGAAGACAGACAGAATTGGTCTCAAATGTACTAATTTCAATAAGAAGCTGAACCCCTGAATTACAAGGAAGAGATTGAGGTCTGCTCCTCCTCTGAAAACTTTCCACAGCATTATCTTACCCTCCCTGTGATTCTGACATCCTTTATCCCGCCTGAGGTATTTATATCTGATAGCAGGGGACTGTAATCTGGGTCACCCACAGCCTGGACAGCCACCAACAGCACTCAGTAAGAGCTGCTGGAAATGCAAGCAGCACTGCAGAGTTCCAGCTCCACACCTCTGGGGAACTGGATCTTACTGGGGGTGAAGAAGAGAGGAATGGGAAAGGTTTTCATCTGGGAACTCATAGTGCAAGCAGAGCCACCCTGAGGTCGTGGGGGTTTGGGACGCTCTCTCCTTCCATCACGGGCACGCAGGGGTCACAGGCTCCCTCTACTTAAGGAGAACCTCGATAAGTGAGTTTGCGTAAGACATCCACCCTGGGGGCACCTGAGCTTCAAGTACTAATCAGGTTATTGCAGGCTGCAAGAACGTACTTCTGTCATTTAGATTGGTGATGTGACAGCAGAAAGGCAAGCAAGTCACAGCAAAACGGCTCACTTAGGCACCATCAAAGACCTGCTCATCCAGACACAGGGGATGGAATAAAAATTTTCCCATCTCAGCAATCCTATGGGATTTCAGGAAAGAAAATTTTATATAAAGACCTTCTAAAACATCTGCAGAAAATCCTAAGCAACCAACCAAGAGAAAACAAGCATGAGCAACAGAAGGAGGCCCACTTAGACAGCCAGAACAAAACCGGCAGTGCAGAAGTTCTACCACAAACCAAAACCCCCTTTCCCTAGTGGAAGTTCTCTCAAAAACAGTCTGATGAGACCCAAAGTTTCCAGTTCATAACAGCAGTATTTCCCATTGGAAAGCCCTTCTCCGAGAAAACCCCTTCCATTCCCACCCAGCCTGGGAGAAGGACCTTACCTGACATGCATTGTACAGAAGCTGATGCTCAAATTTCTTGATCCCCAAAATGTTCTGGAACATCTCATAGAGCTGCTCCTTGCTGAGGATGAGCTCCGAGGCAGCGCTAGCTGTCATCCTGGCCTGCTGCTTGCGGGGATCCTCTTCCCCACGGTAAATAGCGTCAAACTTTGCCATCCAAGAGCTCAGGACCGTCTCCTTGCTGAGGCCATCAATTTCTGGCAGGCTGCGCACTCTCTTCTCAATGTGCTTCTTGAAGACCTCCCGGGAGTCATTCGCCGAGCACCCTCCGCTCTGCACCATCCTAGCAACACGGTCGCTTTTTAGGAATACCTGCAAAAAAGTGGTGACTTCAAATGGTGTCAGTTAAAAAAAAAAAAAAATCCCCCTTAAGTACCACAAAACGGTTTCACTGCTGGGAAGCCCGCTAACTGGCTGCCAGTACACTTCCCAACTCCTCACTCAACAACCACATGTTGCCAGATGGACAGAGGTTTCAGCTGTACTTTGGGAAGCGTAATGAAATCAGGTGAAGCTTCTGCTTTGTGTCCACTAAAATGGAACATTTTGATGTAATTAGGACTTCATGCAATGTTGTGGTCACACCTCACCAGATACATAAATGCCCTTTGGGAAAGCAAGATTGTATTTTGCTCTATCAAATGTTTTAGTGAGGAAGTTATTGCACAACTGCATTCACCTAGCCAAATTCTGCCCTGTTAGAAGGAGCCCAGTCATCCTACAGAAGTCAACAGCATTGCGTTGCATTTATCCTGGTAGCCAGGCCCCTGGGAAACCTCTGATTGGTGCAAGGACCAGGCTTACACTAAGCTACTACACTGCAGGAGATCTTTGCAGACTGCCACGCTGTCACAAGATGACAAGAAAGGCATTGTATTAATTAATTTAACATTACCTTCAGATAAATAACATGTGCATCTCCACTTCTTCCACACCCTGATCTTTCCAACCTGCGCAGCCAGCACTGGAAGAGTACAGTTAAAATGCCCTAGGAGAGGACACGAATCTGATCTTTGCAAAACACCAAGGCAACTCAGATCATTCAAAGGCATGTAGCCCATGGCATGCCCACAGGTGGATGAGGCCAAATCCCTTCCTGCTCCAGCTCTGTTGAAATAGCACAAGACAGTTCAGAGCAGCTTGAGGCTGCCTTGGAAGGCTCTGCAGAGAGAGCAGCCTGCAAGGTGCAAGACACTGACAGCAGGAGGGAGGGAGAAGGCATTTGATGAAGATGTTCTTCCCACTACAAGAGCAGCAGAAGGGGCAAAACATAACAGACCCCTGCAGACCAGGAGGTGCCATGGGAGCAATGCAGAGCTGAAGGGTGAGAGATGGATGGGGGGATATTGTGTTGGCTCTCCTCTCCCAAGCCCTGAACACAGGAAAGCAATCGATGCCCAGCAAGAACTGCTGTTTTATTAATGCTGCTGAGAACGGATGAATGCAGCAGGCTGGGAAGAAGCTGTGCCAGCACTGGGGTGTATCTGTCAGCTCTCAATAATTAAAGAGCTTGAGGATGACCTAAGGACATGGTAGATTTTTTTTTCATACCACTCAGCAATGTGGTACTCATGTTCCCAGATGCTTGATGGCACAGGCATCTGTCAGGAGTAGTACTGGGTTTTGCTCCAGGACCAGCCCAGAAATGCCGCTGAGGAAGAGCTGGGCTGTTTCCTTCCAACATCACTGTGCTGGGGAGCACTCACTGCAAACGAGACAGGCAGGATGCCACCAGCAGCCTCTTCAGTCCACACTGAAACGATACCAGCACATATTTTGTTTTCTTGCAGAGCTTAAATCTGGGTGATAATGTCCTGGGTGTGCGCAGGTGCTTTCAGGTAACAGATGAGAGCTACCAAAATCCAAGCTGCTGGCGCAGTGGAGGAAGTCCCCAGCACGCTGACTGCTGGAAACAGTGGGAGGTCACGGCAAACGGCCCTGCCGCCGCATCCTCAGCTCCCACGTCCCCTCGCTAATCATCTGCTCCAGACGCCTTTGGCTCGACCCTGTGCAACAGCGCTAATGACTTCCCATAACCACCAGCACTGGCAGCTGTTGTTATCCACGGTCCTCACCCCGGTTGGAGGGGTGACGGCACTGTGACCAGGGGGACCTGACTCCCCTTCTCCCTTCAGCGTGATTTATCCTCCCTGGGTGCGGAGCAGTAGCCAGCAGAGGAAAGGAGGGCTGCGACCGGCAGAGAGGAGGCAGGCGCGGGGGAGTGCCAGTCAGACACAAAGCAGCAGAAAAAGACCGTGAAATAGGGAGATAAAAAAGGTAAAAGATGTGTTTTGTCCTGCAGAGCGAGCTGCTTGCTTTAGAAAATACCAGGTGAATCACCTGGTTGTAAGACTGCCTAGTAGGACTGCCAGGAGTCAAGAATTCCTGAAGATGAATCCTAGCATGGGTGCATACATTGGCGGATGCAGAAAAGAACTGGCTTCCGTGAGCTGGGACAGGCATCTCCTGCCACATCTGCAGATGAGCCCCCCAGGTCACACATGGTCCTGGCTCTGTCTGCCCACAGCAGAGTGGAAGTGGGTCAAACAAAGCACTTCCATAATACCCACTGAAGGGACCGCTGCATAAAGCATTGGTTGACAGACGAAGCTTTACTCATTAGAAGTAAAAGGACATGAGACAGGCTCTCCTGGAGTGTCTGTTGGAATGTGTTGGGTCTGTCTTGCACACATAGACCTGCAGCATTCCTGCAGGCACAGCAGTGCTCTGCAGACCAGTGATGGAGCCTGCTCAGCTCAATTTTTTGATGTGATAGCAGCCTGTGAATTAGTCTAAGACTGGCAATCAGATGCTTACCCCTTGACAGCAGACTTAGCAGCAGAATGTGGCCATGCAAACATGTCCATGGCAAGACCAAATGCATCCCTGACCTACTGCATCACCCTTACCTCTTTCTTTCTCCAGCAAAAAAAGAAAAAAAAAAAATCATTCCCCGGGTAATGATCCTATACTGCACTGACAGTAAGTGAACCCTTTAGAAACACCAGCCACGTCCTGCACAGACATGGCCAGTTTCAGCTGAGCAAAAAACCAAGTTTCAGTATTTTCTAAACCACCATGCAGCTTTATAAGTCAGTACCTAAACACCGATATCTAGATAGTGTCCATCCAAGGGACAGTTAATTGCACAAAACTCTGAGATTTGTAGAGGCTGAGATAAGCAGGTTCTGCTGTGATTGCACCATGGCTCAACCAAAGGTGGGCATCTCTCTGCAGAGAAGAGAAGGAGGAGAACACCATCAGCAAGGAACACTGCTTAGGCACTGAGAGAGGGCAGAGGCTTTCTGCTGCGAGGCTTTGTGCCCCTGCAGATGGTGCCGAGGAAGACACATGCAGCCATGCTGCAGCTGCACAGAAGCTGCAAGTCCACAGCTGTAAATTAAAGGAGACCAACAGTTAAAGAGAAGAAAAAGAAAGTTATGCTAAAGAACAGAGCGATGCATTACGCTTTTTGTGGCCTGTTTTAAGTAGGCAACAGCAGGTGGAGTGTCCAGTCAAACCGAAGACAAAGGGTTTGCAGACATCTAGTGCTGATCAACTGCTCTTTGTACATTTGATTACTTGAGGTAATTACACAGCATACGACTTCTGGAGCTGGTCAGGACATGCTTTCAGCCAGACCCACCAGTGAAACAGGGATGTATTTTGCCTGTTTTTAAGCAGTTTCCTTTTCCCGCCCAATAGTCTTATCTAAACAGATCACGCTGCTCTTACATCCTAAAATGCAGCTCACGCCATCTTGAAAACTTTTTCTGAGAGCATCTGTTCGGTGAAGCTGTGATAAACTGATGATCCCTTGGCAATTTCTTTTCTGGTAAGAGATGTAAATTACTCTCAGCTTCCTTCCTGTACAGAGAATGATGGAGCAGTAACTACTAGGCCGGTTTAATAGAGTTAATCCAGAGATAATTTGTGCTTTCCTTACGCAGAAGCAGCTGCTGCCATTTTTTATAGAGTTAAAATTCTCTTCAGTTTTAGTATCTGATTTTGGTCCCCTCTTAGATTCCACTTCCAGAGAAATATTTTATGTAGGCAATTCAAAATCTTCACCTTTTATGACAGAATAGCTCTAGGGAGAAAGAGAAATGGTTTGCAGAAAGGCTAGCAAAAAAATAAGAGACACTCCTCATACAAATCACAAGGACTGACTTCCCTCAAAAACAGAAGCTCTTTGCTTCTGAGAAAAGATATGAAAGGCAGCATTAAGGGCTGCATACAAAGAGGTGCAAATAGACAGACATGCATAATTATTCTTTTGCACAATTATGAATGATGCTTCATGTTCTTTGGTACCATCTAGTTGTGTACATCCCCCTCCCTCCCCCTTCGCTTTACAGCACTTGTCATACCAAACAGAAAAGACAAGACTCTTGCTGAAAATCCTAAAGTCAATTAGACAGAATGCAAAAGCTTCAGCAAGAACTGAACATGCTGCCCAGTTTTCTCTTGGTGTTTTAGGTAGGGAGCACATGACATTTATCTTATACCGTGCCATCTTTCTTGTTTTAGAGTACACTGTTTAAAAGTATCAGGAAGATATTTTTCAGCTTAAAGGAAGGATGATTCTCCTCATAATCAAGCTATAGGATATACCATGGTGTAGGGGTTGCCATGGTTGCTGTATGGTTGCATGCCCAAAACCTGAACCTCACAAGCCTTGTCTTGTATCAGACATCAGATGGGAGAAGCCTTGCACTTGCCTTTGTTTTGTGCTTTGTTGACAAAAGACAAAGAATCCATTAGTTCAGGACTCCATCTGTGAATAGGGGTGAGAATAGGGATTCGTATGAATATTGTATCATCTCTCCTTACCTCATAATAGCTCTGGACAGCGTTTATAAATGCTTCATCTGCCACGATCTGGGTTTCTCCATTGAGAAAGGCCTGGAAACGATCTTTGATCGTCTGGAGCTGCTGCTTGCTTATCTGCAAAACATGCAAAAGGAAAAAATTAGTCAAGAAAGGTTTATGGATGAGGAAAAAGACCCACTAATTCTTCTGCAATACCTTATCGGGGTGCTTATGATGTGCACTTCTAATCTCCTTTGGTGACAGCACCGATAGGTGAGGAATCAGTTATGTGTTGGTACGCACACATGTGCACTCTTCATCCTGGCAAGTTCATTTAAGCACCATGGGCACCCAAAGTCACCCTGAACATCATTTCTAAACAACTCCGCTGCCACAAAACATACACGAGACTTTTACCATTTCAGGTATACCTCAGTCAAAAGCAAGGTGCTTTGTGCATGCTTGGAAGAGACTGTTTCAGTGTTATCTCTTCCCCATTTAACCTCTCCTCCCCTTCAGATGAGGTTTCATCACTGAACGGGAAGCCTTGTGAGCTGGCTGTTGAAGACAGCACTCATCAGCACTCCAGAGCCTTGGTCTTTTCTCGTTCGTTTTCTTTTTCCTTGCTCATTTCTTCTGGCTTATCACATATAAAACACGAGTCAGGACCAGTGGTGAAAGAAATTAATGCCATTAAATGCCAAAGAAATCATACGAGGGCAAACCTGTTCTCTTTACCCAACAAGGACTTTCTCTGCTGTCTCTTTGCTGCTCAAAACAGTATCTGTCCAGCACAGAGCTGGCATAACTTACAAAACAATTCTAATTTTGGCACAATGACATCAATAGAAAGTTTACAAGGGTTTATTCCAGCCCTATAAGATAGCATGGCATTATTTTGCCAATTTATCCGTCAGTTTAAAAACAGATACAGCCAAAAAACCCCACCTCTTCAGCTTGTAGTGCAAAGTCACAGCAGGCACATAAATCATGTACCAGCAATGCCAGCATAACATCTCAAGATGCAGATAACACTCATGCTGAAGGGCTGCAGGGATTTAAATGTAGTTGTGCCTGGTTTACCATAGGGCTACGTCAGGTCTGAGGACAAGAATTAATTTAGACAAAAGAGAAGGAAGCAAACAAGATATATACGCAACAGCTTATAGAATAACTTCAAACTTAAAGGGAAAAGAGAGCAGTAAGAATTAGGACAACTATTTACTAATGACCAAGAGGTCTAGAGAAGAGTCCTCTTTTTCTCATTTGTAGGCCAGCAGAAGAAACCAGCCCATTAGAATGGAAGAGAAAAATAAAATTAATGGCTTTAAGTGTCTAAATGGCTTTGAATAAAGTATCAAAAACTACAGAGATCCAAACCACCAGAGCATAATGAAGCCTAGTAAACACAGCTAGTGATAAAAAGTAGGAGAGGGACCACTTGGAAAATGCAACGATAAATATCACTAGATCTAGATGATGCGCCACGTGGGGTGTTTAGGGAGTGCAGTAATGAACGTCATGAATACTGGTAATTAATTCTGCAACACCATGCTGAGGAGGGTTAGTGAGCAATGGCAATTTGATGCGATAATCTGGGATTAGTTTATCCTGGTGCTTATGGAGAAATGTTCATCAAAGTCACATAAAGCAAGACCCTGCTTCAGAAAACATGGCGCAGCCTTCACCACCCCTGTGGGTGCTGGAAAGACGGGTCATTCCCACCCCCAAGACAGCAGCCCAGACTCCGCAGGGTCTGACACGTGTAACAAGGCTCAGCATCACAGGGATAGAGCAAGGACCGTCCCTCTAACCTGATGCACCTCAGCCTTGGGCACCACCTGCAATGAGCCCTGTGGAAAAGCACTGCTGAAAGCTCCTGGCTTTAAGGTTGGCAGGATCTAGTTTTTGGTTCTAAGAGTCCATGTGCCACACCAGGCACCTAAAACCCTTTGTCATGTTTTCCCTAGACAGCATGAGCCCTTGGGCAATATGCAGAGCATCGGACTTAAAGCAGGCTCCAAACCTATCTGAGCTGATGGAAGCTCCTGACGCAACTGAAAAGAAAACTGGGTCAGCGGTAAGAGGAGCCAGAGACAATGTAGTGATCGTGTGGGAGACACCTGTGGGAAGGCTCTAGGTCTGTTTTTATTAAGCATTTAATTATCTGGAAGAAGAGAAAAGCAAGGTCTTAATTAAATGTATTGATGATTTTGTATTAGCAACCAGTGTGAAAGTCAGGCAGAAACGACGGGGCGATAAAGGCCATAAGAAACCAAGAAAAGAAACAGGAAAACTACAGGTAACATTGAAATCAGGGTGTTGAGGCACAAGGAAAGACATACTAAACGTACAGATATACTCTGAGCCAGGAGGCTTTTCATTTGGGATTTTAACAAAGTGCATGGTGTTTCCTCCCCGCCCCCAGGTTATTTCTTAGGGCAACCTCCAGAAGGTTCTTGTTTGTTCAATTCCTATAATGCCATCTAGCAGCAATATTGTATGCTCCTTCCTCAACACTGAATGGGCTACCTTCAAAACGAATGATGCTCCTTGAAATTCCTAGAAACTCCCAATACACAGCTCTCATGTGAGCTCCTGGGGGCTCTGGAAATGAATCATCGGATTTGTCTCTGTTGGAGTATCAGTTGCCTCCTCCTTGCCCCAAGCTCTACAAAATATTTTCCCAGTCCAGGCAAAAGGATATCCTCTCTGATCACACCAGGCTGCACCATGGCTCAGTCCTCAGCTAACGGGGCCCTCAATCTTCCATTCCTGCCAGACCGTGAAGCAGCACTGGTGTACTGATCTGTGTCCGTGCCACTGTTACGGATGTTATCAAGAACGCAGCCAGTCTGAGCCAAAATTAAACTGCTTTCATATTAAATTTAGCTTCTGCAGCACAGCAGCAGATGCGTGGTGCAGAAAGCCAGCACCAGCAAGGGAGCAGAGGGGACCAGACCCACCAGTCAACAAAATCTGCCCAACAAACTCCACCTCCCATTTTATGCCTCCTCCCCTCCACGGCAGGTGCCAAGGGCATCACCAGGGAACCCCAGAAGCATCCCTCAGGCAGCCGGGAGGCAGCACCTCCCTGGCAGAGGCTGGACCAGAGCAGTGGAGAAGCCTCAGCCCCAGGATCACACTCCAAAGCCTTTAAGCAGGGCCAAGCAACGCTGCCAACCCATCCACAGGCTTAAAAGAGCACATGCCCTGAACACTCACCTGGAAGCTTAAGTGCTTTAAAGGCAGGGGTGTTATTTTATCTCTTGCTATTAGAGGCACTGTCCTGGTTTTGGCTGGGATAGAGTTAATTTATTTTCTCATAGCTACTATGGGGCTGTGTTTTGGATTAGGATGAGAATAACAGTTGATAACACAGGGATGTGTTAGTTACTGCTGAGCAGTGCTTGCACAGAGCCAAGGCCTTTCCTGCCTCTCACCCCATCCCACCAGCGAGCAGGCTGGGGGGCACAAGAGGTTGGGAGGGGACACGGCCGGGACAGCTGGACCCCAGCTGCCCCAAGGGATATCCCATACCGTATGGCAGCATGCTCGGCATGTAAACTCTTGGAAAAGCTGGCCAGAGATCCACTGCTCGGGAACTGGCTGGGCATCAGTCAGCAGGTGAGCAATTGCATTGTGCATCACTTCTTTTATATATTCTTTTATCCTTATTGTTATTTTCCCCTTTCTTTTCTGTCCTATTAAGTTGCCTTTATCTCAACCCAGTTTTACCTTTTTTCCTCCCCCCCCTTGATTCTCTCCCCCATCCCACTGCGGGGGAGTGAGCAAATGGCTGCGTGGTGTTTAGCTGCCTGCCGGGTTAAACCCCAACAGGCACCAGTGAACAGCTAGAAACCCGTATAAAGCAAGCCAACAGCTTCCGCGGCTCCAGTAAGGCCACTAAGGGGCTGATATGAACCACTCCGCACCTAGTTACCTTCCACAGCGTGCTTGCAAATAGCAGAAAACAACAGAATGACTTCCCCTTCAAAGCACATCAGCACAATACCACAGCCTTTGCTCCAGCTATGTCAGGAGGTGAAAGGCTGTTGGGTTGCAAGCCCAACACGTGCGAGGCTGGCGGGGGGCAGAGCCTCCCTGCCCCTGATGCAAATACAAACCCAGGTGCCATCACAAGGAGAGAAGCAGAGAGCTGGGAGTAAGCAGGAGTACTGTGGTGGGTGGACAAGGTTTATTCTCTTTACCTTTCCTTGCTTTTCCAACCCTCACTGCTTTTCCCCACAACTGCTTTCAGTGCGTGACAGCCGTTAAAGAAATAACAGTCATTTCTGCATTTGACAGAGATTGCAGAACACCCTGCTTGCATACAGTAACTCTGGACCCAAGCAAACTCTCCCAAGTTAATATTGCAGTGTGTTTATGCAGCAGAGTGTTTCACAGCCTTTATCTGTCTAAAGCATGTGAGTACTTAAGTTGCCAGACATACACATGCATATTAAAAATGTAATTAATTGAGTCACTGATGATGAACTCCTGACATGGGTATCAGGCAGGGCACCCATGGAGCTTTGGGCTGGCATCCCTAGTGGATTGCATGTCTTTTTATAAGAAACTTGGCAGAGGTCTTCTCCATAACTGAACAAATTATGGGGAAGAGCTCACCAGAAACTAGAACTGAGCATCCAAATGCTTCCTACCTTCATGGTCTAGCCCCCCCCCGTCCACTCCCCCCTTTTTTTTTTTTAAAAGAAACTGCATTCCCAGCACAATCTGGTGACCTCAGAAACAGGGTGGAACAATCTCTGGCGTGTGCCGTGTCCCCACCATGGTCACAAGCAAATCAGAGAGGCAACTTAATGAATTTGCTTGATGCAGATCTCAGCAAACGGTGCACCAGCCTCCTCGGGACAAGCGCTCACCAGCACCTTTCTTGCTACGTCTTATTTTTGCTCATATTCCATCTGACTCCGAGACGAATGCAAACCTGAATGCATGGAGCCATGGCACCATCTCCAGAGTTGTTCCAGCCAGCAAACAGCTGGCACCATCTCTGCACATCATCTCCAGCCTCCTTCGCCTACACCAGAGGAGCACAAACACCGCAAAGAGGAGCTGTTCGCCACAGAAAAGTTCCCTGAAGAAAGTGATACACGGCAACGTGCCTCACTACTCTCTCCAAAATGCTTTGCTGTCTCTGAGCACACAGGCATAAGTACGGCCATACAGCTCACTGCTTAGAGTATACATTACACAGTAATACAACGTTAGCTGGATTTGGGTTTTGTACCCCACACTGTATCGTGGATGGGCTCAAAGCAGAGGCTGAGATTTACATACTTTGAAGAACTAGAACAACTTCTGCAGATCTTCACTCTTTTAAAGTGAACTTTCAAGTCTGCATGTGTGAAGAAAACAAGATGACTTGCACTCACAGTACAGTTGTCTTTCCAAGCTTTGTATGATGCACATCAACAGTATTAAATGTCCAAGAGCCACAGATGACATGCCTTGAAAGCTAGTAGAAAGGAGAATTTCATAACAATTTACAAGAATTCTTGGGTAATGTTGCAGTGAGGGTAGTCCAGCACTGAGACAGGGGCCCAGAGAGGCTGTGGCATCTCCAGCCTTGCAAATTTTCACAACTTGATTGCATGAACATGATCTGGTTTGGGAGGGACCCCTACTTTGAGCAGGGGAATTGGGCCAGGGACCTCCAGAAGTCCCTTGCAGCCTACATTACACTATGGCAATACCATATCCAGCAGAAGATTTGCAAGGAGAGGCCATCCTAGATTGCAGATTGCCAAATGTTTTAGGGCTCACCGCTGATTTGTCAGTGGCAGGCTACAGAATAACCCATCCACAGATGTATGCGTACTCAAACCAGCTAATAAAGCCATATCCATCAATGCAAAGGCTGCTGGCACAGCAGTCAGATTTTAACTCTGTAGAAGGAGGTTTTCAAGTGAAAGGCACCCCTGTGGTAGAGAGGTGACCCCCCCTTTATTGCCACATTTGAACACCTCTGATTGAGGACTGGGTGTTTCAGTGCACTGACACCTCACGGTGCCCTTGCACCCAGCACACCCCACTGGAAGGGTCTGCCCTGCAGCCAGGACTTGCGGATGCGCGGCGGTGCTGCATGCCGGTCCCTGATGGCTCAGCCCATCAGTATCATCCGTCTCACAGGAACTGGTTCAGCTGGGGACTGCAGGTGATTCCCAGGGGAAGCACATCAGTGTTTTGTCTAGGGAGACCAGCTTACAGCACACAACCAAGAGCAGCACAGGGTTCTTCCTCTTTCCTCCTCTACCTACCTGCTGTTCAGGTACCACCGCGAGTAGGAATATTTAACTGGTCTCTGTGCTGTTGTTCTGGGTTTGGTTTTGTAACATCTAATAAACATTTTATTACTCCTCAGCACCAGGTGATTTAGGAAAAAGCTAAACCAACTGAACGAGCAT
This sequence comes from Scopus umbretta, assembly GCA_013400535.1. Lineage (NCBI taxonomy): Eukaryota > Metazoa > Chordata > Aves > Pelecaniformes > Scopidae > Scopus > Scopus umbretta. The sequence goes on from VZTL01010012.1 coordinate 17,803, forward strand.
CCCTCATCATCACTGCTTGCACAGTCAGAAAACCAGCCACAACATGAACGATGTGGAAAGGAGGGAAGGAGGTGCCGGGGGCCAGAGCAGCTGAGTGCTGGCCTCGAGGGAGAGGCTACAGGCCCCAGCAATGGGCATGAGACTAGAAAAAACCCATCAGGTTATTTTGCACTGGGAAAATGTATCGGGTTCTCCCTGCACTGATGCTGCTGTCCCCTGATGGGAGGGAGGACCACTGAGGGGTGAGTCACATCCCCAGCATTTGGGGTTTTAATTGCAAACTCTCCTGGGCAGATGTGGCTGCTTCGCAAATGACTGAACGTCACTGGCTTTTTGCTGTTAATGTAAGTGACCAGCATTAACTGCCAATCTCAGGGAATTTTTCCCATCTGTGTAACAGTATATTTTCCAGTTGTTTCAGAGAAGTTTAGTATTTGTTACTGGAGAGAGCTCCCTGTGCTTTGCTTTCTGATAGTCACAATACATCTTTCCAGGGATACCAAGCCAACATGTCCTTTTCCCTTACAGTCTGACCATACATGGATCACTGTGCACTCACTCATTGATCTACCGCTGTCTGTGCAATTCCCTCTTTGCCGGCACTTGATTTGTTACCTCCCCGCTCTGTCCATGATTTACAGGCCCTGGTGCATCCACAGTGCTCTCCCTCTCTCCAGCCACGCTCATCTTTTGTGGATGACAAACAAGAAAAGCACCGGTCATGTCCCCGGCCACCAACCCTGGTGCCGCCTTCTCTCTCAGAAGAGGTGCCCAGTTGATTTGCTGCAGAGAAAATGACTGTGCCATCACCTCACTTAGGTTACACACACGGAGAAGCGAAGGGCACGCACAACCCCTTTTGCCTGCAGCAGCTCATACCCTGCCTGCTCAGCCCACCTGCAATGTTGGGGATGGGTCAGAGCGACGGGGACCCTCCAAGAAGCAACATTCCTACATACCCACCTGCCCCATGCTCAGAAATCAAACTGGGTTTGGGCACAAGCAACACAAACAACCCCTGGGTCCTTAGACACCAGCCCAGCATCGATTTGCAGCTCAGAGACTGAACCAACCTCTCACTCACACTGCCAGACAATACAAGAATATTATTTCCTGACCTAACGTAAATGTCTGCTCCAGCAACATGACCGAAGGGGTGAGAAAACCCACCAGAGCTGCCTGCAGAGGAAAGAAGCCCTCTCCTCTGCCCAGCCGCAGAGCTATCACCCAGCCAGCGCCCTACCACAGCATCAGCTCCTTGCCAGGACCTCTCGCGACCTCCGTTATTACAAGCAAACTCCAGCAGCTTTGCAGCACAAGCAGCGAGTGCTAAATGTTCCAGCAAGAGCCCAAATAATTTCTTTAAGAGTCAGGATATTTCTTTTTAAAGAGGCCAGAGTATTGCTGGATAAGTAATGGGAAGGTAAAACATCAATCCCTTTTGTTAGGCCAGTTGCAGGCACAGAGCCTCTAGATGGAGCAGAGCAGATCTCTCCTTTCCACTGCCTCAGACTACATCCAGGAGCAGGTTTATCAGCAGAGACAAAGCACAGGCTCTGAATTGCTCTCTTTGAAACACGTGGATGCTCTTTTTTGTCCTCTCAAACCCCAAGTGCGTTTCTTTTCCATGATTCACTCTGCCAGCTAGGCACAGTTCTTTGACATACATGAAAGACCTAAAACGTTATTACGGCTGCTCCTACTTTCTGAAACATAGTGATGCACAATGCTAAAAGAGGAAAGCAAAGCCAGGATTTGGGACTGAGCCTTTGCCATGATGACCTTGTCCCTGGTGCTTTCCAAGCTACCCCCTCCTTCTGCAACTTGCTACCACAGGGCAAGCCTAGATGTAGACACACCAAAAGATACCTTGCCACTGCCTGCTTCACTTCCTACCTGTGTTTGCACCAGGTGTATCCATCCAACCCTCACATGCCAACCCTGCATCTCCCCCCTGCAAAGAGTGCCCTTTTCCATGAGGATCAACCACACTTATTGAAAAAAGCAGCACGCTCAGCTTCAGGAACTTCTGCTCCTGTCTGCAAGTTCCCTTCTCCTGCCGTCTCCCTCTCTTCTCCTGCCTGGTCCCTCCTCTGCAGCCGGTGTGCAAGTGAATAACCCCAAGACGGAGCCACCTGACAAGAGCACAGAAAACTTGGAACTTCTCCCAGCTTTGATCTTATTGTACCTAAGACATTAGCGGAGTGGGTTTGCAGTTGATCCAGCAGACTAAGCTAGCCCTGCTGGGTATTTTTCTGTATATGATCAAACAGATATGTGCCCCTATTTTTTTTACTGACTTTGATCTCAGAAGAATGGAGAAGCCAGCACAAAATACAAGCAAGAAATAGCAATGATGAAATACTAGGCCAGTGACTGAGCATGGGCTGAGAGGCTATTGCTACTCTAAGAAACCTCCCTGGTGACTTCTGCTGTGACAGGAGCCTCGCCTGGTGAGCTCTGCTGGGTAAAACACATCATCATGATCTGGCAGCTTTCAGCAGAAAGCCCAGCATCACCCTGCCTGTGGTAAAAGTGTAGGTGCTCTGTTACTAAAACAGAGAAAACAAACCTATAAAATACTAGCAGAAATACAGCTAGCAAATAAAAGCAGGAAGCAAATAGAATGGAGGCTCTCTAGGATGGGCAGAGTGACATGCAAAGCACCCCAACACTAGGTTGTCCCTCTGGTGCCCCCCAAATGCAAGATGGTGCCTTTATTCCCCTGAGGGAATACCCCTTTATTCCCCTGAGGTCTCCTCTAGGCTGGACTCTGCAGCTGGCTTCTCTCTTCCTCCCCTCTCCAGCCTAAACACTCTCCTTGCTCCCTCCCAGTCCCAGTCAACCTCTGGTTAACCTCAAGAGCCGTGAACACAACCACTTACACAGCCTCCTCTGGAAAATCCTACTAGCAAGGGCCCTGGTCAGAGGTGCAAGTCATATTTGCTTTGACTGGCATCATAGGAGCTCTTTGCAAATGCAACAGAAATGGCTTGGCCTGCCCTTTTACTCCAACAGTGCAGTATGTGTGGTAGGTACAGTCCATTGCTGCTCTGAGACCATCAAAATAACTTCACTCAGGAAAAAGGATCAAGGGAAGATCTTCCTTCTCCTGTCGAGCCTTACAGGCTGTCTTGGAAAGTGACATTTTCACTCCTTCTCTTTTTTTTTTGGATGGAAAACAACACATGGTCTCCTGAAGCTTGCGAGTGTTGACATGACACAGCTTCTGTGACACTACCTTGCATACTTTCCTGTCTCAAGACCGTGGAAGGCCATGGTGTGGAGCTGGAGGACATCACAGGTCATCTCCCATGAGTCACCTATGCCACAGCCCTTGGAAAAGTCAGGGACAGGCTGGGCTATGAACCTACTAGAATTTATATTTCTGTCAGAATATTCTGAGGAGAACTCCCAGAATTTGGGTGTTTTACAGCCTTACTGACAAGGAAAGTAAAAAATGCAGTTTGGGGTATGGATGCTGCACGTCTATTGTCCAGTGGCCACAAAGCCCTAAGCCTCCTGCTCTGTCACCGAGACAGACATGTAAAATCTCTCAGTTCAATCATCTGCAATAGATAGCTGATATTGTATTTATTTAACAATAAAAAACCTCTGTGCAAAATCTCCTACAAGCTCTATAAAGGTAGATTCACAAATGATGCCCAGGTGCCCAAAAGAAAGAACTGTATAAAAGTGAATGGGTTTACTCAGCTGATCGATGTGGCCAGAGCCCCTTTGACCAGGGACACCCTGCCAGCCCCTCCTGAGGGGTAACTAACAGTGGCCAAACTCTTTCCACCACGCTGGTCAGTGTTATTTGGACAGAACGATACTCTGAAGATCAGTAACTCATATTGCTGCCAATATTACACAAACGTCTCAGTTCTTAGGCTAGGTTAGAGGCTAGGCAAGGCTTGGTATATCCTGTGTTTGGACTGAAGACCACCAGGAGATCCCAGGCACAGCTTAAGGACAGCTAAATATCCATAAACTAATTGAGTCTGAAAAGTGGGTGAGGGACGGGGTGGGAACACAAGTTGGTCCAGGATGATGGATCACCCATAGAGGAGGGCAGTGTCCCAGGACCCAGGCAAGTCCTTGCTCTCCAACGGCCCAGTTGCCTGCTTCTTTTGTGCCTCATCTCCCATTTGTAAATGGGGAATAACAGTACTTCACTTCCCTCCAGAAGTGGCTACACACATGAAAAGGCTGAGAGCCTCTCACAGTCTGGAATGGTGGGCTATCCAAAAAAAGCAAGCTACTTTTAGAGAGATGCTTTTAAATCACTATTTGAACTATTTTCATCATTATGTTCCCACTCCAGGCAGACCTTACATACTGTAGAAGCTAATCATCCTTCCTGGTTAATGTATACAGCAGCTCATGCTGTCTTGAAAACATTAAACAACAAGAGCTAAAGATCTCCTACTGATACTTCAGATCTCCAAACAAAAAGACCCAGTCTTGTCTCTTTAAAAAAAAAAAGTACATCCACCATCACTGGAGTTATTTTTGTACCATTTTCATCATTAAAGTCTGACTCTCCTCCCTGTCACAAGCTATTTTAAAAACAGTTCTTACCAAGCAGAAGCGACGGACAAATGAATGGAGGCTGAAGGACTCCTGGTGCGTCCCATCCTCATCCCCATCCCTGCCGTTTTCAGCCTGGCAAAGTTAGCAGGGGAGGGCTTATCTTTGATAGGACTGAACAAGATAGCAAGAAGTGGAGAGAAGCTTCCAGGCTGACAAGGCTGAAACGGTGAGCCCTGCCACAGGCATCCCACATGCACCTGCTGCCCCTCACCAAGAGCTGGGGGAATCACCAAACCCCCAAAACAGAGGGCTGCCGTCTAAAACAACTTGAAACCGGGCTGGTGGGCTGGAAGGGGAAGCACATGTGGGTTCTGAGCAATCTTTCTTTTCCAAAGAAAGCACATTTTCAAAGCAGCCCATCAAGACACCTGACCTATTACAGGCCAGGGCTCTGGCGAGGTACACCTTGTTGTGTTTGAAATTTTCCCTTATTCTGTGCACATGGTACGATTTCCAGGAACAAACAAAAAAAAAGAACACACCCCAGATTTCAAAGCAAATCTGTTTAAGAGCCAAACACATCTCTGATCCAGTAAAAGATAAGCTGTCTCCTTCAGACAGCACTTGAAAAAGGTTCAATCAATCAGTCAAGACAGAACAGAACTTGTTTCTAGATAGAAAAACAAGAGAGAAAAGGTGTGAAACTGTAGTGCACCTCCTCCTCCTCCTACTCACATTTCCTGCTAAAGTGAGTAATCTCAGATTTTACAAGGGCATCTTGTTTGGAGCTGGAAGAAAAAGTTTGGTAAAAGGTAGTTTGTTCTGAGGCAGCAAACTACTCCAAGAAAACAGAGCATTTCAACTTTCTATCCCCACTGCCAGGAAGAGACATGGGAATATACCTTTGCATAGTGGCTGGTATGTACCCAAAATAGCTGAGAAAGAACATCTGTTCCTTCAAAGACATTAGAGAACATTATTTGCAACAGCATCGTTCCACTGGGGTGAATTATTATTATTTAAGGAAACGCATGGTTAGAATTACCCAAATTTTCTCCACAGCCCTAGTCTTTGGACCCAGTTCATATCAGGAGGCTGCAAATGAAAGGGCCAAATCTCACAAATTATCTAAGGTGTCAGAGAGAGAGGGTGAGAGCCTCATGGGGACATACCCCCTGAGGCTAGTTTACCTCAACTAAGTGCTCAGATTTCCAGGCTCGGAGCACATTCACTCAGCAAGGGAGGCTGGAGGAAGCAGTGGCCTCTTCTCAGCTTTGGCCTGTAAATATAAATGAAACATAGCTAGGGAAATCATGTTCACTACGGTGCATATGCAATGCGTGTGCAGGTCCCGCGCTGGTATCTGCAAAGAGGACAAGTAGCTGCTTGCAAGAAATTAGGTGTGAAGTTCGGTAACAGTTTTTAATATAAGAGAAAGGTCGTTTGCTGGCTGATGGGTTCTGGACCCTGCAGCAATAGGTCCGAGCCTTGCAACACAGGGAGATCTGCCAGGAAACCGGTGGAAGGACAGGTACCTCCAGGGTGAGGTGTCCTGGCCGTTCATGGCTTGGCACCAGGATCTTCCTCACAGGAAAACCCACTGGTAGAGTGGAAAAAGCAATGCCATAACCAACATGCACTTGGAACCATCTCTGGGGGCATCTGGCAGGGGCACAAGGGATATCCTAGCTCCCCAAATGACTACCCCTCTGCCCTTGATGCCTCTAAGCTGGCATGCTGGTTGTCTTTTGCCTTTCACATCCTGACAAGTTTAATTAGAGATAAATAATACCCCCCAAAGCGCCTTGCTGTGACCCAGAACCAGCCATCCAGCCTCACATGGCAGGACTCAACTGCAAAAATCTCATGCTGGTTCCTGTCACAGAGAGCAAACAGCTAAATCTGGTCCGGTCCAACCCACCTCCCCAGCACCCATCTGCAATCCAGCCTGGCAACAGAGACAGTACTGGTAAGATGGAAGTAAAAAAAAAAAATGAACAAAAAAACCCAACAGAAAAACCAAAAAACAAACCAACAAAAAAACCCCAACAAAACAAAACAAAACACACAAAAAACCACACCCAAGCAACCAACCATAAACAGAGCATTTTTGGTGCCTTTCAATAGCCTGTAGTGCCTCTTTTGGCCAAGGACAAGATACTAGACGGAGACATTCAGCTTTTCTAAGAAAGCCAGCACAAAGCAAGCTTGGTCTAGCTTATTATACCAGTATTATAAGTTAGTATTATATATTAACTACGTAAAGTCTGGCAATTTTCAGCACAACAGCTGCATATGGACCTACATAAAAATCCTTTCCAAAAATCACATACTACACATTAAAAATGGTCTCATGTAAAGCTAAGGAAAGCTGTTTCACAGATTCCTGTGCAACGTAGTATATTGAAGGCTGTCTCAGAAAGAAGAGGCTTGATGCAGGATATTTTTGAGGGCTTTAAGTGATGAGCTCTGGGCATTTCTGCTGGGAGCGTTACTGCCCCTGCTATCCCCTTCCCATCGGACAAGCTGTCTCTGCTCCTCACTTGCTGCAGGTTGTGTGCATGTAGACAAGAATAATTGCAAACTGATGCTACAAGAGCAGTGACCTGCAAAAGAAGAGGATGTAACAGATGCAGCAAATACCCTCTTCAACACACCCCCAGAATATGCTGTCCAAGCCCAAAATCCAGATCTCCTACGTCTCTTATGCCACCGTATCACTGGCTGAAAAAGCCCAGGATGAAGGAGGAAAATGGGCTGTGCACAGAGGTAGTAGAACACGGTCCTAAAGGGCAGAAGGGAAGAACTGCCTGTTACTACATTTGGTAATGAGTTTGTCTGCACATTGAGAGTACAAGTTGAAATCCCCGCAAAAAGAAACACAGCTAGTGCAGATCAGAAGCATATAATTTCAGAGGAGTGTTTGTAGAAGCCAAAAACACGTGGGCATAGAGAAAGAGGAAAAGACAAAATCAAATTATCCTTCATAAAAAGCTCTATCCTGGAGCTTCATTTCTGCTCCCAGGAGCCCTGGAAGAGGTCACTGAAATTGTAAGAGTCAAAACCACAAAAAGTGGGAAAATAAGCTCCCAAAATTAGCACAGTGCATTGAATCACAACTCTCGTTTTCCTCCTTCCAGCAAGCACGAGCAACAGGCTGTCCTGGAAGCAGGTCTGTTCGGGTGGCAGATCCCAGAGCTTGGTGGCAGCTGGACCACAGGACCCCACGTGCTCTGATCCCACAAAACAGATCCCACACTGTGCTGTACATGTACGTACAGCCCCAGCGACTCAGCTCACCTCAGCCTACAGCATGGATTGCTTTTTTTTTTTTTTAAACTTAAACATTCCTATTAGAAGCCTCAGCCTACGCCAAACAATTAGAGATAACTGTTACCTGCAGAAACTGGAAGAAAAAATACTAATCTCAAATATTGCTTAAATAAAAGCTGCAGAACTGAGGATCTGGGAATCCAGTCCTCTACCTGAAAGTGCCCCAAAATATTTGAATGAGAGGAGCTCAGAGTTCTGCTCCTGGTGCTAACTGATGGGCAGGCATCGGCACAGCCAGCGATCGCCTCTCCCTAGGCACGCGGCCCGGCGACATATTGCAGAAGTGGCCCACACAGCCTGCTCGGGAGGAGGCGTCCCTGATTGACGGTTGTCTCGAAGACAAATGCCTTCGCACCCCTCTGGGATAACGGCAGCAAGCTTCCCTGGCAGCTGGGCGAGGGAGGAGGCACGCTGCGAGATGGGGAGGGAGCGGAGAGCCCTTGGGGTGTGCAGGTGAAGGCAGGCGCTGCTAAAAAACACTGCACCGGCTTCACTAGCTTGTGCAGCTCCTCTGACACGGCCTCAAAACCCCATAAAGATGAGGGGACCAAGCTGAACTGCGACCAAGCAGGTTTTGTCCAGAAAGCTGGTCGAGGTTGGGGTGTGCACGGAGGGAACGTGCCAGCGAAGCAGCACGAACAAGCCTGTACCCCTCCGTGTGGCGGCGGTTTCACACTGGCAGGGCTTTTTTCAGTGATGCCAGCATTGCTTTGCCATTCAGCCCCTCCCTGTCTGCAGTTTCCAAACTTCAGACCTACACACGGTGGTTACTTGAGTGGATAAGTATCCTGCCCACACTGACAAGAGAAGGACAAACTGGTGTGAAACTTTGTTCCACCTCCAACTCATTCCCTGCCAGGCTTCCAGCGCTTGGCTTGACCCACGCAGCAGAGAAAGCTGCCAGGTTCCAGCTGAAACCCTGGCTGCGGACTTGGAAAGCCAGAGATTATGCATGCTGTGGCAAACAAAAAAAATCAGCAACAAATTTTCCCCCACAGGAAATCTTGGAAAGAAAAGCCAAGGAAGCTGGCAATACAAGTCACCTGAGAACTTTTAGCAGCACTGCCCATCAGGAAGCAAACAGACAGTTCCAGTCTTGGAGAAGATACTTTTCCCCTCGCTGACTCAAAAGTCAAAGTCTTCATCACAAGCAAATCTCCCCAAGCCCAAACACAGAACTGCTGGGCACAAGTCACTCCTCCTGGCTGACATGTGTCTGTCTTTGCAATTTCACTTCTCTCTCCCATGCTATCTCCTGGGGTACACCTAAGCTCCCCTTAAATTTAGGGGGGTGAAATGAACTTTTTCTTTCCTTTAATCTTCTGCACTGTGACCACTTCTTTTCAAACCATGTACTATTTTCACAGAATCATAGAATACCAGGTTGGAAGGGAGCTCAAGGATCATCTGGTCCAACGTTTCTTGGCAAAAGCACAGTCTAGACAAGATGGCCCAGCACCCTGTCCAGCTGAATCTTAAAAGTATCCAACGCTGGGGGAATCCACCACTTCCCTGGGGAGATTATTCCAATGGCTGATTGTTCTCATTGTGAAAAAGTTTCTTCCTGTGTCCAATCGGAATCTCTGCAGGAAGAACTTGTACCCATTACCCCTTGTCTTTTCCACATCACTCCTTGTAAAAAGGCAGTCTCCATCTTCTTTGTAACCACCCTTTAAACACTGGAATGTGGTTAAAAGGTCTCCCCTAAGCCTTCTTTTCTCAAGGCTAAACAAACACAGTTCTTTCAGCCCTTCCTTATACGGCAGGCTTTCCAGTCCTTCGACCACTTTTGTGGCCCTTCTCTGGATCCCCTCCAGCCTGTCCACTTTTTTTTTTTTTTTTTGCATAGTAGGGACCAAAACTGAACACAGTATTCTAGGTGTGGCCTGACAAGTGCTGAGTAGAGTGGGATAATGATTTCATCTCTGCTGGTGATGCCCTTGGCATCACCTGGCATCCTCTTGGCTTTCTTTGCCACAGCAGCACGCTGGTTCACTCACATTGTGTTTGTTGTCCACTGGGACCCCCAGGTCCCTTTCCTCAGAGCTGCTCCCCAGCCAGGAAGATCCCAGCCTGTGCTGCACTCCTGGATTATGTTTTCCCAGGTGCAAGATCTTATACTTCTCCTTGCTGAACTTCATAAGGTTCTTGTCAGCCCACTCTTCCAGCCTACCCAGGTCTTCCTGCAGGGCAGCTCTCCCTTCCGAAGTGTCTACTTCCCCGCTCANCTTCCTGCAGGGCAGCTCTCCCTTCCGAAGTGTCCACTTCCCCGCTCAGTTGGGTATCATTGACAAACTTCATCAGGATACAGTTGATCCCATCATCCAGATCACTTAAGATATTAAACATTGTTGGGGCTGGTATCAATCCCTGGGGGACTCCACTTGTGACAGGTTGCCTGTTTGAAAAGGAACTATTTACCACCACACTCCAGCTGTGGCCTGTCAGGGAGTTCCTCACCCACCACAAAGACCACTTGTCTAGACCTTAACACATCAGTTTCTCTAGGAGAAGGCTGTGGGAAACTGTATCAAA
>VZTL01010012.1:28701-43208 GCA_013400535.1 Scopus umbretta
CACCACACAGCCGCTCGCTCACCCTCCCCCTGCCCCAGTGGAATGGGGGAGAGAATCAGGGGGGAAAAAGAAAACAACAAAACCCCAAAACCCGTGGGTTGAGATAAAGACAGTTTAATAGGACAGCAGAGAAAGAGAAAATAACAATAATAACAACAGAATATACAAAACAAGTGATACAAGTGATACACAATGCAATTGCTCACCACCCGATGCCCAGCCTGCCCCCAAGCAGCAACCACTCCCTCCCCGGCCAGCTCCCCCAGTTTATAGACTGAGCTTGACATCAGGTGGTATGGAATAGCCCTGATGGCTAATTGGGATCAGCTGTCCTGCCTGCACTCCCTCCCAGATTCTTGTGCACCTGGCAGAGCATGGGAAGCTGAAAAGTGTAAACAACTGAAACCAGGACAGGGAGTCAGAGTCGGAGCAGTGCAAACAGCCAGTGAGATGTCAGCAATGGAACAAGCCTACCCCTAGTCCAGCATCCACATAGCAGCTGGTTACAGTCCTTGGGAACAAGCTGGAAGGAACCAGGTGGCCACCGCAGCATTTCTTGCAGCTACTGCAGGAACAACTATTGCCAACAACCGTCAAGGTCCTTGGGATGGGGCACAGAGGCTGCATTTCTATCCCCAGTGACAACATAAGATAATTCACAAGAAAAGTATAGGTATAGAAAAATAAGGGTTTAGAATCAGAAGTGAATACAACAAGAAACATAAAATGATCCATGAGAAAACTCCAGGTATGGAAGAACAGGGACTTAAAATCAGAAGGTGCTGTTTTGGGGTTTTTTTTGGGNAAAATAGATGCCTTTGCCACATTGTAGACTAACAGCAAACAGACACATGCAGCAAGAGCACGACAGAATAAAGACACTTATCTTGAGCAACCCAGAGCCTGGCCAACATGAGTCAGCAAGAGCAAGGCACCCACCAGTCTGTTTGGAAGACCAAGGAGACTTTTGAATGGTCTGGTAGCTGAGCTCTCTGCTAAGCCTGTGCACAAATCCTGTTGCCTACGGGCTGACATTTGGGTGGGCGACACAGGCTGCTTGCCCTGCTCAGGGGCTGCTGCTGTGCTGCTGAAGAGAAACAGACATTCCCTGTAGCTATGGAGGGCCACAGGGAAACCCTCTGAAGCACCATGTCAAAGGCTGGAGTTCAAAAGAAGTAAGACTTTCTTCCCTTATTCTTGGTGCCTGGAGAACCAGCATTAACCTCCACCACGCTCTTCGGCTTTATGGGCTCTTCCCAAGAAAGAAAATAACAGCACTTTAGGCTGGTACAGTACGTAGGAAGCGATAGCAAAACCCCTTGCAGTAAAATCTCTGTGTGACGCAGAAGGAATTACCTCCACGATTCCATTCCCGTGAATCCTGCAGCATCACGCTGTCAGACAATGGAGCACCGTGCAGGGGGTGTTGGGCTGCTGCTGCCAGAGCGTGATTTCCATTAGTGTTAATAGGAAATACTGATAGCAGCAGCAGCTGAGAAGCCAGAAAGCCTCCAATCTCGATGATCGCCTTTGATAAGTACAGAACTGCATTAAGTCAGTCCCAGCAGCTATACCACGCAAACGATCATGGCTGTGAGCATGAGAAAACAGCCAGGATTCAAGTTCAACAGGCTCCAAAGAAGGGCTGGATTCTATTTGGGATGGGGAGTGTTGTGGTTTGACCCTGATCGGCAACCAAGCACCACACAGCCGCTCGCTCACCCTCCCCCTGCCCCAGTGGAATGGGGGAGAGAATCAGGGGGGAAAAAGAAAACAACAAAACCCCAAAACCCGTGGGTTGAGATAAAGACAGTTTAATAGGACAGCAGAGAAAGAGAAAATAACAATAATAACAACAGAATATACAAAACAAGTGATACAAGTGATACACAATGCAATTGCTCACCACCCGATGCCCAGNTAGCTTCACTTGCACAACTCTGTAATAAGCAACTAGAAAGACAGATTATTGCTTCCTAGCTAAATGTATATAAACATCACCTTGGGAGCAGCCTCTAAAGTCCTTGTTGGGCAACATACTCAGGTATCTGCTTCTTACAGCCACCCCTGTGGTTTTCAGATCCCTTGAAGCTCAGGATCTCCAAAACAAGAGATTTTGATTTAAAAAGTTAATAATCCTTGTTCAAACACAGTACCACATCTAGAGCCTAGGGTTCAGCTGTGCCTACATCCATTTCAGAGTGATACTTCAGGGTTATTTTTGCCTTGTAAATTCATTATATCAAGGAAAAGACATTTGCTCTTATTTTCATTGTTTTTTTAGCAGACAGCAATTATACAATCATTGCACCTTTACAGAAACAAATCCCACTTTAAACGTACTAATTTACATCCCCCATTATGGTCCAGCAGTTCAGACAGAAGGAAAAGTCCATCACTACAACCAGCTCTTCAAGTCATTAAGGCTTTTGGATATGCAAAAATCTAGAGAAAATTCATCCTCAAGATATAAATATAGATTTTTATTCTTCAGAGAACGAGCCAGATACAAAACCACAGTCCTTTGAGAGTGGATAAACTAGACATCAAGGTTATTTTCTTCAAAACAGTTTAATAAGCAGGTGCTGAGCCTGTGGCGGCCGTTTATCGAGCCTGCCACACAAGGTGAGCGAGTCGCTGGCACATCCTTGGCCCTTGCAATTTGCAGCAAAACCATCAGGTCTCACAGCAGATGCCCTGCCAGTACGAAGTATCTTCCCACCACCTCCACCACTTGTTTCTCATCAGCTCTCCACAGACAGCAACAGATCATTTCATCCTGTTACTTACGCCACAGAAATTTAGACTCGAGGAAAAATAGGCATAACAGCATTACCTCACTTAAGCAACCAACTTAGCTGACTGCATCAAATTCTGCCTAAACTGCTGGCAAGAGCAACAGACCTTTAATTAAACTAACTAGCCCTGAGCCAGAGAAATACTTTTTTCCTGCCGATTCATTTGATAGGAGGTGATGGTGCTGAGATCACCTTCACAATCCCAAGCGCTGCTAAGTGCTCCCCTCCAGCTCACTCAAGCCCTTTTGGTTGCAGATGCCTCTGCAGGAGCCCATGCTTCCCAGGGACCTGCCTTGCCCCATTCACACTCAAGGTCAGCTCCAGGGTTCATTTTTGCTGCCAATAACTGGACTCTCATGGCCTCCCTTTACCACTCAGTGCAGAATGGAAGTAATGAAAAAACCCCACCAGCCAAGGTGTTCATAACTCAAATGATTTCACATGACAATCCACGAGAGCCAGGAGCAGTCCCCTTCACAGGGCTGTGCCGAGGTCACCAGTCTGCATCCCTTGGGCACGGACTGATGCTGAGCTCTGGGAGGGGAGCCCAAGCTCGGGCTGATGGGATCTGGACAAGCTGAGTGCAGGGAAGGGAGAGGGCAGCCCCCTCCCACCATACCTGCGCTTGCCCACATCAGGTTTGCCATCAACCTTAGAAAAGACAGACTTTTCTTGGGAGAAAACTGCTGCAGGGAAGAGACACAGCTTTGTACCACCCAGCATGATGCTCCATCATGAGGCACTGTCCAAGCCCACACAACGCATTATCTTTTACTACACGCTGAAATGAGCTGCATTTTTCTAATGCTTTTTTCTTTTCTTCTGGAAAGGAGCTAATTAGAGTAGAAAAGGATCTCTATGACTCTCACATGCATGACTCCTGTACTTCAGAGATTTTTAATTTGTGTTATGCGACTACCATGCACACACTGTACTTGGAATTATATAGCACATAACTAATCAAACAACACTAACAACACCGGGTAGTTAAATCATGCTGCGATAAGCAAGGAAAATGATTTTGTGTAGGCATGGCAAAGTCTCCCTTGCACCTCGGTCAAAGCGCAGTATCTACTACCAATTATCAAGTTGGCAAAATGTACCCGTTATTGAGGGCAATGGTTTAACTTAGCACATAAAGTGCATGGCTGGGGGTGCATCAAGTCATTAGCACAGTGCTGTTCAGCTGTCAGTGGAGTGGACTACAGGCTGAGCACAACCAAAAGGAGGTGTATTGTGTTGTAAAAAAAGCCAAAGCATCACATAGAGATGGGTACACAAGGGAGGAGGCAGAAGGAGCACACTCCTTCCCCTGGAGCAGGGAAGGGGAGAAGAGAAGGGGAGCAGGAGCAAGGCAAGAAATGTGAGCACAGGGAAGGGCTGCAGGAACCGCAGAGCTCCCTCAGGGAGAGAGAGACTTTGAGGACAAGGGTCCTCAAAGTATGAAAAGAAGAGATTAATTAATTCCCTGTGTCCATTCGACAAGACATTAAAGGTGTGCGTTACAGCAAGAAAGCCAGGCTGGATACTGTGGAAAAATCCCTGTCCCAGTAAGGATGCAGATGCACTGGAGGTGGCGGCCCAGGAGCCCATGTACCTGCATCTCCGGTGGGACCGGACAGACAAATGCCACCAGGAATGACCTGGGCACACTCAATCCTGCTTCGAGGGAGGAAGACGATCAGATAGCCTGAGGTCCTTCCAGTCCTGTTTTTACGGGATTTCTACTCTTGACTCCAGCTACCTTGCCATACCTCGCACGAGGCACCCCACAGCCTGCCACTGCTCTGCAGCGGCCCCCGCGAGAGGCACAGGCTATATTTATTCTGGTACATTGCAGTGGGAAGCTTTAATCTGTGTAATCGCCTCAGAGAAGATTTCATTCAGTGAGGGGAAAGCAATTACCATTTCATTTGCAACTGGTTGCCTTCCCAGGGTCTTCATCTATCAGAGCTGGAGGGTCCTGTCATCCCCTGCACCTGCCTGGACTTTTTTTTTTTTTTCTTTTTTGTGAGATAGGTTCGTGCCTCTGACAAATGCATCTGCAGATACTCAGGGTTTTCAGCCCCTGTTTGAAGCTGGTTTTCTCCTCCCAGCTGCTATTGCTTTTATCTGACAGCATACACCCTGGATGAAGAAAACAACTGGATATAATCTGGGATTAAAGGGATTGTAACACAGAATTAAATACAAGCCATACCCTTGATAGGGCCTGCTGTCGTCACTCACCGATCGCAGACCTCAGCCGTTTGGCAGGTGGGCAGATGGTGACGTTTCTGATTCAGGAGCTGCAGAGAGTTTTTCCTAGACAGACATTTACGTCTCCCCACATAGGTGGGAGGGGAAAAAAAAAAACAAAACCCACCACAAAAAAAAACCCAAAAACCCACCCAAATCCTTAGTGTTTCCATATGATGCTGCACTGAAAACTCATTGGGATTTCACTCTGAAAACTAGCAACTAAAATCCCAATGGCTCCAAACTCTCAGCAGGACCCTGCACATGCCAGCCCTGTTGGAGCTGGTGCACCTCGGTGCTAGAGAGGGTCCCTAGTCCCACGACAAGGCCAGAAACCGCAGGAAGGTGACTGGGGCTTAAAACAGATAAGCAAAAAGTCCCCAGGAAAGGATATTCATTGTCTACTGCAGCAAGGACTACAATAGCAGAGCGATGTAAAAGCCCACCAGGAAATTTTTATGACTTTATCTTACCTCAGGAAAGCCACAATATACTTATATGCACGGCTGCATATTAAAAAAGAAAAATAAAAAGGCACTTTAATCTTCTGCACTTTCCAGCCTGCCAGCCAAAGCAGCTTGACTCAATGAAGAGACTTGAGAACTGTGAAAACTACGTATTAAAGGAGAAAATTTCCAACTGTCTTTCTCTTGTAAATTGTGGCAGCCAAAAAATCCAACCCTAAAATAAAGACGTGCCTGAAGGTAGCAATTTTACAATCAGCAACATAATGATTTATATCACTACTGTCATCTTTGTTGGGGAAAAGGAAGCCAGGTATTGTGATCATTAGCTTTTTGATACAGATGATCTTTTTAAATAAGGAAAAACACATGCATTTTAATAAGGAACTGAAGGAAATAGCCCCAAAATACTAACAGAAGAATCTACAGCTCACGCCAAGATTTGCAAACACAGGAGATTAATATTAAAGCCAACGGTATCGCTGGTGGCATCCTGAGCCACTGCACATCCCTGAGTCCGTGCGTGGGAACCTCGCTCATCCTTGAAGCACGCGACCCCGCACCGTCCCAGAACACATGTCCTCGTGCCACAGGCCCCGAGCGGGCACAGCCTGGAAGCTGGCCCCACTCCCACCGAAGCCTGTGGGTGTTTTGCCACGGGTTTCCAGGTGCTGGTCCCAAAGAGCGAGGTGCCATCGCCCACACGTAGCACTGGGGGCTCCCCAGCACACCGCTGAGGGCAGGCACAAAGCAGCAGCACCGGGTCCCACTGAGCAACAGCAGCTCCAGGCTCTCCTCAAAGCAAACTGGGAGCCGAGACATTCCTCCCTCTTTTCCCCAGAAAAGTCCCAGAAGCAAAGCCTGGCCTTGCTGGTGCCTGATCTCTAAGCTCCTACCTACATCTTGGTAGACACACATGAAGTTGCAGGTGTACGAGATAAGAGGCGGCTGCTGCTGCTGTCAAAGGATTAAAAATCAACTGAACTTGACCTTTAATGCTAAAATTTAAAGCAACAACCCAGCTTCTCATACTTCCATTCCCTAATGCAACCATAATCAGATTTGTGGCTGAGATCAGAAAACTGTTTTCAGAGACCAATTTACATGCAGCCTTCAACGAGCCTGGCTGATACGACAGAAAGGACACCAGCACAGGCTTACTCAAGCCCCTGATGGAGCAGGTTTGAAGTTGGGATGCATTTTTAGGTCATGGAACAGGATTTTCTGCAGGTGACGGCAGCAGTACATCAAACTTTGCTGAATGCTTGCAGAGAACAACAGCAGACAAGTCACTGAGAGTGCTCAGCTGGGATGGGAAGTCCTTGTATGGGAACTCCAAACCGAACAAATCTCTGGTCACAAAAACACCCTGCCCTCAATACAGATGAAGAGGACAGAGACCAAGTCTAAAAAGCTAATTTCACCCCCACCCCGTATTTTTATGGGATAAAGGAAAGATTCAGCCCATACTGGCATTAAGTTTTGTTTACAAATCCCATACGATATGCAAAAAAACCCTCCTCTGGAGAAGAAGCTGTGTCACCTCCCAGTTCACGGCTTGCATTGACAGCCGCTCATGCTGCGTACAGCAGTTTCGGACTTTCAACAAAGATTCCTCAGCCTGACAAGGATGCACCGAGGGTGTCCAGCAGTCCAGCACCGTGGCGTGTTGGTGGGAGTAGCCAGCAGTCGTTTGGAGCCATTCAACTTGCTGATCAGCATTCCTGCCTCCCAGTTCTCAGTCTCAGAGTATTTCTGGCCCTACAGGTCTGCAAAACCTCCACTGCTACTTGCCCTCCTGTGCTTGCTGTTGGAAAGCGTTGATAGCAATGGAAGTTGGACTATCTTCTGAAAGGAAGTCTAATTAAGTATGGTTCTGCACCATTCTGTGAATCCCCTGGGAAGGCAGAGGTATGCCACCAAACCTGGTGTCCAGCCCCAGTCCTGCACAGCCTGTCTTCTTTTGCCCAGCGTAACCAACCCAGAGCAGATGAAGCCTTGATCCAAGTGCCAAGAGGCACACCTGCAGCTGTGTCAGGCAACACAGAGGCACGTGCCAAAGCAGGCAGGCGCGATCCAACGAAGGGCGACACCACCCCTCATCCTCCCTGCCCCACTGGGGAACGTGACTCTGCCAACAAACCCCTCCATCTCCGTTAAAATCACACAACACCTCAGACACACCCGTATCTCATTTTTGAGGCTTCTGCAGGAAGTTGCAGGCATGCAAAGCGGTCAGGATCAGGTCTAGAGCTCCCCGCTGGCAGGGCCTTTCCCACAGCCAGGTATGGAGCCCTTCCCTGGCTGTCCTAATTCATCTCTGCATGACAGCTAGCACAGACCTTGGGTGCTCACCTGGGAGTTGATCCTGCTCTGTGCAATACTGCTAATGACAAAAGCTAACAGCAAAACCTCCAGTGAGGCAACGAGAACCAGAGCACAGCCCCAAAACATTAGTCACTACAAACACACCACGTAACCTGAAGCTGAACACACACGGGGCACATTTTGATTTACCTTTCTTTAATTATGAATGAATGTGGGTTTATCTGGTGTTTACTCCCGAGCAATAAAAATACATCCAAAATTATAAATCCCCTTGCAAAGAACCATCACCTGTGGATGCCTGCCTTGACCACCGGAGACAGAGCAAGCAAGCAGATATACCTTTGAATGCCAAGGGCTGACATTTTTTTATGCATGAGAGGGGGAGTTTTCCTGATGTGATATTCTTACATGCTACTGTGTGCACTCTCAGGAGATGCCCACCTACAACCTCTTCTCATTTACTTGTTCTTTTGCACAACCTATTCAGTAAACCAAAGGTTGAAAAGCAAGAAGAAGGAACCCCACCCAGGAAGGGAATGGCGTAAGGAAGGATTGCTTGGATTCACCAGGGCAAACAATAATCATTGCTCTGATCTTGGGTTCCAGTTGATTAATTATAAATACACACCACTGTCCAGGTACTAAGGCAGGGAAAGAGCTTTATTGGAAAGGCACAGGAACAGACCCCAAAATCAGAGAGCTCACAGCTCTCCAAAAGAAAACCCTAAGTGTCCATTGCAAATGGGAGATCATATTTTCCTGCTCACACTGGATGGAAGGGCAAACGATATCATTAAAGCCCACATTGCATCTCAAAGTCCTTGGAGGGATGGGAAAGTGGTACTTCATATTTCTATAAAACAATTAGTATCGACAGAACGGACTATAATACAGCACTCAACCCAGAAGAGTAATTAACTATCACGGCAGCTTGCTTACTAGATGGAGATAGGAAGCACAGAGGCAGCAATTAGAGAGCAAAAAGGCAAGCCAGACACATGGATTTGCTATAACGAGGTATTGACCTGCGAGCCCTCCAGGCAGGTGCCTGATGAGACGTCACGTACCCCGCTTTGAGCACCGGAGCATCCCTGGCACAGCCACTGGCATCTCCCCAGGTACGGCAGGGAAAGATCTAGGGCATAGCACTGATCTGGGAGCATCTTCCCCGTACAGGTTGTGCCTGGCCTCTCTTCCCTTTGCCTTGGTTTCTCTGTGCCTAAAATAAGAAGATGGCTGTAAGCCAAGCAGAGAACTCTGGCCACCAGTAGCATTGGTGGTGGAAAAGTACCACTGATGTAGGATGGTGCCTGGGAAGTTATCTGAAAGATACCACATACAATCAAATACTTTTCCACCAAAGCTCAAGGCAACTGCTTTCAGCACCCTTCTAATTTGCAGATCTCTGAAAAATCCTGGAAACCAAAGACTCGGGGACAGCTGGGGCTCCACATACTGTTTCAGCCTCAAGATGCTTGGTCTCAAATGTCTTTGGAGAGAAGAGATTTGCGTCTCAGTTTGGGGTCCAGAACAACAGGACATAAAGTGCACAAACTTTGAGTATTTCCCGTCCCTGTCCTGCCAGCCTCTGAAATAGAGAGGTACTGCAGATCTGTCTCTAAAAAGCTTAGGAATACCCACCTAGCAAATAGGCTTTTCAATATAAACTTGATAATAGCCCTCTAAGCCTACTCCTCTAAGGAGATATTAATAAGATCGCTGGTGCTCTCTAAGAAAGAAGGGAAGACAAGCACAGGGTTGTTTGCAGCACGGACGAAAGAACATGCCTTTCCCAATTGGTTTCTCTCTGCAATAAAAGCAAAACACCTAAACCCATGATGACAGCACCACACACAGGCCCCCAAGCAGGAGCCCGCCGTTCTCAAGGCGTGCTCTGCCTTGCGAGCTCCTGGGCAGCCTCAGGAGGAAGCTCACACACCTTTTTCCAAGTAAAACTAGAGGACTTGCTCATCAGCATTGTGCCCCAAGTGATGGGTTGACTGGAAGGACGAGACCAAGACAACCTCCCCTCCGCAATACGTGTCCCTCCAAGCCAGCATCACCGCACCAAGAGCATCAGGTACAAGGCACCACACTCCAAGTCCCAGGCCAGGGATTTGGGTGGATTCCCACTCAGTGCCCACCATATCCTTGGGTAGCACTGTCCCATCCTTGGGATCCCTTGCTCTACCTTATTCCCAGCTGCTGGGGGAAGTGTCCTGTCACAGCCCAGAGGCCCTTGTCATCTTCTTGCAGGCAGAAGAAGCAAAAGCAAACAGTGTTTCTCCTTCAACATCAGCACCTTCCTCCCATCTCTCCTTGGCTCCCTTCTTTCCCTTCTCTCCCTTTTTGCCGCAGGAGGTTTCCAGCATGGATTGGTGATGCCCCTCCACAGGGCTGCCACAAACACATGGAAAACCAGCCCATGTGAAACCAATGCATTTATACCTGCGCGTGTACTTCTGGCAGACAGCTCACAAGCTGGGCT
Organism: Scopus umbretta; assembly: GCA_013400535.1. NCBI lineage: Eukaryota > Metazoa > Chordata > Aves > Pelecaniformes > Scopidae > Scopus > Scopus umbretta. The sequence goes on from VZTL01010012.1 coordinate 39,018, forward strand.
GGCAAACACAAAGTAGTACGAGAATCAAAACTCTTTCCTGCTGTGAAGTTTCAAAACAATTCAGCAGGCTTTTTCATATCAGGAAAAAGCCGGGGCTACGCGTGAAGCGAAGAGCAAACATGCACCACCTCCGTGTGCGACTCCAGAGGCAGAAAACTGTCTTCTGCAGCAACGCAAGCGACGGCTTCGTTCCTGATATCCCAGAGATGAGGGGAGGAACTTGCCCAGCGAGGGTTTCACAAGGACACTGCGCTCTCCTGGGTGCGGGTGCCAAGGCACTGTAATGACAAAGGGCAGCAAAGGAGCCAGAAGACATCAGGCGTCGCCGGGCCACAGCGAGTACCAGAATGACTAAGTCATTCTCTCCGGCCTGCCCAAACAGCACAGTTAAATGGTTATTTGAGAAACAGATCTGAATTTGGAGGCAATGCTAGTTTCTCGTTACCAACACTCCGAACAAGGAGGGTGAGGAAAGCAAGATGCTGCAGGGTCTGCTGCAAGTGCTTCAGGACAGGCGACCAGCTGGGAGACAGCAGTTTAGCAACCAGACCTTCCAGAAACCAAAGCTACAGAGACCTCGGGGTCAAAGCCGCGATTCCTACCAACCGATGCCAAGCTGTCGAGAGCAGCAGGGCCTCCCCTGCCACCTTCTCCTGACAGCAAACCCCAGAGGGCAGTCAGGAGAACATCAAGGATGCAAATATGGCATTACGGTTTTGGATGCAGGGTTTTTTAAGGCAGGAATCCTGACAAGCCTTTTGTCACGCTCCCTGTACACATGGGGGACAGCACTCGCACCAGTTTGCTATCGCCGTACACGCCACTTCACTCATTTGAGCAACAGCACCTGCGCCCGGGCTTTCTGGTGGCAGGGACCAGTGCCCTGCGCACCAGGAGGACACCAGGGAGGGAATAACGCATCTTCTAAATAATATCACTAAGTCAAATAATCTCATTAGCTCTGGGGAATCCCAGCCGGGTTCTGAAGTTGCAGCAGCTGAGGACAGACAGTGCCACAGAGCTGCTGCCATGTGGATGACAGAGGCCTTTAAAAGCAGAGCACTTATTTTTAATTTCTTCTCTTCCTAAAATGCCATTGTCAATCCCAATACATTAAGATGAGAAAGCCTTGTTTCACTGGAATATTCCACTGGCAACCACCTTTGCATTCCTGCTCCGTCCAGCGTCCAAGTAAACCAGATCCTGGCCCCTGTGAAAACTGTAATTTTTTTTGCTACTGACAAGTCACTGCTTTACCTCACCTCAATGTCCCAGCTCATATGCAAAAGCGGCGCCTGTTTCACAACACAATTAACTGTAGCAGCAGGTAATAGCCAACACACAACTCCTGCCAACACAAATGTGCTGGTTTCATATTGGGACCTACTCCTCTGCTGACAGAGCTAGATATTGCTCCACCAGCATCAAGGAGCAATGAGACAGGCAAAGGTAATCACAGATGAGTGAAAACTGACAGCAACAAACCAAAACACCCTGGTCTTGCTGCAATAGTTGATCGATCATACTTAGCTACCAAATCAGCTCTAAAGGGTAGGGTAAAGGAAGCCAGCAAGACATGGAATAAATTTGGCAGCTGCAATTCTGGTGCCAGAAAGGCAGTGGGGGCAGGACTGCGGCTGGACGGCGCTCACAGGAGAGGCAGCTCCACGGCACTCGGGTCCATCCCACACTACTTGACTACTACACAGAGCAAGCAGCTCTCCCCCACTCTCTCCTCATGCAGATGATGATAGGAAGGGAAGAAATCAGGAATCGTTACAGTGCCACAACTCCGAAATACTTTCCCCATGTAGACGAGAAACTGCTTTCATCACAAAAAGCCTAATTTCAGTGTGCACGTGCCTGAACGCGCAAGGTAAGAACTAAAAATAGAGGTACCCTATTTCCATACATCGAGTCAGCAGGTACAGAAACAGCGTAAACAGTGATTCAGCAGCAGCCCGCATGATGCAGAAGGTTGTTCCCTTGCCTCTGGCACCCCGTTTGCAGCCCTTCCAACCTCGGCGTGGTCCCCGACTCCCAGCAGCTCCATGACTGTGATGCCCAGGTTTGCCTTGCAAAAACACCGCCCACCCTGCAGGGCTGGGGGAAGCCTGCCAGCCCCAGGGGCTCGCTGGCTTGCTCAGCTCCCTCGGGAATGGGGTGATGTGGGGTGCCTGTGAATGTCCTTCAGGCAAGGCCCAGCTCCCAAGAACACGGATGTTTATAGAGCTTTTCTGTCTACAGCAGTTTTTCTAGTGCAGAACTTACACGCAACCATAATTAAGTGTTTTGCTATGAAAATAGCTGCATAATTCACATTTTTGCTATTTTTCCATTGAGCTTATGAGCCTTGTATCTACAAATCTTAGTCATCCACGCTGGCTACAAAAAGAGGCACGATGTACAACCATAGCGTATGGTTGCCATCTCTGGTGCAAAGTAGTGCTGTGACTCCATAAACACCCCTGATAAATTGCACAAGACGATACCAAGGACATTTTTCAAGTCCTGTGAGATTTGCTACATAAACAGCTGTGACCTTGTGCACATGGTTTTAACAGGGCCAAGTTGTTTTTGCTGGTTCTCACCCCCAATTTTTTCATTAGTGTTTGCTGAGAAGCCAGAAGGAAAAGCAGATATATGAAAAGGAGAAAAACTGAAGAGCAGAAACATCATCTTTCATTTACTTTACATTTTGTAAAACTGTAACTTATCTCTTCAAGCAGAGGGCAAGAAAATATTTCAGTCTTCCCACCACCCAGGCTCTCTCATTCACCCTTTCAAAGCCAGCAAAGGGAAGAAAAGCCTCCCAAGAACCTATCCGCTCCATACCAAGCATCCGTGTAAGCAATTCCTTCCTCCAGCCCCCAAAGTCCTGGGGTTAACGTGCTCCTTTCTGCTTTAGCAAGCTGTGCTCTCAGCTCCAGGTGCCGTCTCTCCCAAAGGCACCAGCATCATGGGAAAAACCCCAAGACCTGCTATTTAGTGACACTGATGCTCAGCGACTTCTGGCTGTGGCCCCTCTCAGCATCACTTGCCCATCCGAGCCACGGGGCATCCAGCGGAGCTGCCGCCAGCCCTGGGGGACTGCTTCCATGCCTCGCCATCCCGCAATGAGCTCCCCTGCCTTCCCATGGCAACTCCAACTTTTGGCTGGGACAGGGACCAGGGTTGGTCATGCAGGTCCCATGGGTCACCTGGCGAGGTCCGGCTGTGGCACCCACGTTGCCCATGTCTTTGCTGGATTTTTTTACTTGTTTTGAGAAAGTGCCTGTTTTTTAAGATCCCCCCTCCATGAAGGAAGCTGATTTAATCAAAAGCCCCGAGAGGCAGTCTAGAGAAAACCTCCTGGCCAGGATGCCCAAACCAGGATGTATCTCCACAACACCAGTCTTAAAAACCTTTTGGGTTTTCTTGTTATCGTTGCTTTTCTGGTCAAAGCACATGGAACCAGCAGCATCACCAGGCAGATGGGAACCTTTGTAGCACGGGACATCCCCTACAGCCGCCCCACGGCCTCATGCTGCGTACCCCAGGCACCCATCACTGCACCCCCAGCGGCTGTGGCTCCCCACGGCAATGCAGGTGGGGCGGAGGGGAGACTGTGCCCCTACATATCAGGGATGCTAACCGAAAACTGCAGCCTGTGCCCCTGCATTGGGCACACTGCAATCCGGCTCATGCACCACTTACCTGCTAATACCCCATGCAAAAATCAATAAATAATAATCGAGCTATTAAAATCAGGGGAGCAATCGTTACAGCTACAACTTTCAGGGTCATTTGAGGGATAATAGTCCTTTGAGTGAGCAAGTACTACATGCACACAGCAAGCCTTTTAACACATGACAAAAACATCATTGAAGGGTTTTCCTGCACAACTTGTGACTTATCCCCACACCATTCCTAGCCAGCATAATTGACCAAGAACAATTAAAGTACACGAGGATTTCAACTTAATCTCAGAATGGATTAGAGTCCTTTCTACTCTCACCTTGACATACTCTGAAGCCTGGATGATTTGCATTTTGATGTCTAATTGAAATGAGGGTTGCTGCCTGACAGGCCTTCATCTTCTCAAAAACATGGCTGTGCCTCCCTCCCCAAAGCAAATATACATCACAAGTTTCACCTTGAATATAGGTCACAGCATTGCAAAGCAAGTAATCAGAGCTGTAAAAAAAAAAA
>VZTL01010013.1:0-16442 GCA_013400535.1 Scopus umbretta
ACTCTTCTTTCTTTCCTGAGTTCAAGCCAAAACTTTCTGTTCATCCAGACCAGTCTTCTTCCCTGCAGGCTCGTCTTTCAGCACATGGAGATGGACTGCTCCTGTGCCTTTAAGACTTCCTTCTTGAAGAATGTCCAACTTTCCTGGAATCCTTTGCCCTTCAGGACTGCCTCCCAAGGGACTCTGCCAAGTGGGCTCTTAAACAGGCCAAAGTCTGCCTTCTGGAAGTCTAAGGTAGCAGTTCTGCTGACCCCTCTCCTTACTTCACCAAGAATCAAAACCACTTACCATTTCATGATTTCTATGCCCAAGAAGGCCTCCAACCATCACATCACTCCCAAGTCCTTCTCTGCTTGTAAACAACAGATCCAGTGGGGTACCTTCTGTAGTTGGCTCCCTCACCAGCTGCGTCAGGAAGTTATCTTCCACACACTCCAGGAACCTCCTAGACTGATTCTTCTCTGCTATGTTCTATTTCCAGTAGATGTCTGGTAAGTTGAGGTTCCCCATGAGAACAAGGGCTAGTGATCATGAGATTTCTCCCAGCTGCTTATAGACTATTTCATCTGCCTCTTCATCCTGGTTGGGTGGTCTATGGCAGAATCCCACCATGATATCTGACTTGTTGGCCTTCCGCCTGATTCTTACCCATAAACACTCAAACCTGTTGTCACCATTGTCAAGCTCCAGACAGTCAAAACTTTCCATAACATGCAGGCCTACCCCATCGCCTCTCCTTCCTTGCCCACCCCTCCTGAAGAGTTTACGGCCATCCATTGCAGTACCCCGGTTGTGTGAGTCATCCCACAATGTTTCCATGATTGCAACTCTGTCATAGTTTTTCTGCTGCACAATGGCTTCCAGCTCCTCCGGTTTGTTGCCCATGCTGCTTGTATTGGTGTAGATGCACTTCAGTTGGGCTATTGATCCCAGCACCTTTTTTTAGGGAGAAGCCTTAATTCCTATGTGACCATTCTTAGGCACTTCTGTGGTTTCCAACACATCAATAACCCTTGCATCTTTGCTGCCACATAGATCTCCATACCACTACCTCCACTGAGAGGGCAGACCACAGGACCTCGCCAGCACACCATCCCTCAAACATTGGTGTGCCACCCCCAGGCTTATGTCTAGCAAGCCTAGTTATATCCCTTTCCCCTTTCAAATCTGGTTTAAAGCTCTTTCAATGAGCCCTGCTGACTTGTGTGCAAGAATCCTTTTCCCCCTTTGAGAGAGGCGTACCCTGTCCATCACCAGCAGGCCTGGTGTAGTGTAAACCAACCCATGATCAAAAAAACTCAAATTCTGCCAGTGACACTAGGCTCGGAGACAGGTATTGATCAGCTGGCTCTCCCTGTGTCTTCCCTCATCATTCCCTGCAACTGGAAGAATAGAGGAGAACACTCCTTGTGCTCCTGATCTCCTTAACCTGTTGTCCCAAGGCCTTGATGGCCCTTGGGCTTTTTGTTGCAGTTTCATCAACTGCCCACCTGAAAAATAAATAATGGATAATAATCTGAGGGTAGGAAGCTTTCTCTTCACATCTTTAACCTGGGCCCCAGGGAAGCAGCAGACTTCCCTAAGAAATGGGTATGGTCTGCATATTGTGCCTTCTGTTCCCCTCAGGACAGAGTCCTCCTATGGCAATGACCCTTTTTTTCTTTATGGAAGCAGCCTTTACCTTGGTGACACCTCTTAACTGTGAGAAAGGTTGTTCCTGTATTTCTGGGGGAAAAAAAAACCTCTATCAATGAAAGAATACAAAGAATACAAACCTATCATCCATCCCCTCTACAAAGATTGCATTTCTGCAAATAATAAATTTCCTGTAGGTTGTTCCAAACAAGTCCCTTGGTTTCTAATTTTTTGCTAAACTCCTGGATGAAGTGGTTTGTCCATGGTTATCCATGTGTAAGGACTATGCTAACAGTTAACACCCAGACCTATCAAACAGAGACATAAACAACAACCTACAGGAATGAAATGAAGAGTCACACTCGCCCCTTGCCATCTCATGAGCCCATGGGTTAGAAAAAGAGTAGAAAAAGGTGAATGGTATCACTGCCAACATGTAAGGCACAATGTTACAGAACAGAAAAGAAGCCTAAGCTCCACTTGCCCAGCCAGCCCTCTGCTGACTGGCACGGCAGCACTGACACACACTGCTCCTCCTCGTGGGACCCTGGAAAGGAAGAAACTGGAGACGAGTTGTGTGTGCACCTTCCCATTAGAGACAATGCTACCCAGCATGTCAAGCACTGCTTTGAGGTCAAAGAGCATTTGTTCTGTGCTCCACTCCATGTGAGGATATATTGTTTTCCTTCAGTACAGCTCACTCAGCCTTAAGCAGAGGGTTTAGGGCTTAGGTCTAAACGAGTTATTTACACAAAGGGATAACGTGAGGATCAAGTTCAACAAGAGGCATTAGAATAAGCAGTACAAGATTGCCACAGGATTGAATAAGTCCAAATATTACCATATTTTCTGGGAAGAAAATAAACACCACCCAAGAGAAAAAGTGGTCAGAAATCAGAGACGTGTCTGACCTGAGTTGTACATACCATGCTGTTGTTGCTCAGGTCGACATTCCCACCAAATAACTGGCCAGAATAACACTGCTGCTGAATTCAGTCCCTGCACTGCTAACCCAGCTGTTGCTGTTAAATACCGGGAACTCAAACAATGATCTTTCTAATGCACTGAGTTAGTTTTGTTCCCACCCAACTTTCCTATCTCCCCTTTCACTTTATTATTTAAGGATCTATTACCGTGGGCTTGTACAACAATTTAATCATACAAGGCCTTATCCTGTGAGGTGCTGAATACCTTCAGCTAACATTTACCACACATCACTGGAGGAATGTTTTGTCTTTGGCTACATTTTCAGCCTGGCTGTTTCCCCTGTGTTTTCCACATGTAGTGGTGCTACATGATCCATTTAAAGGGCACCTTCACTGTTCTTTGTATTCCTGACACACAGAATTATTAAAGTAATTGATTTAGTAAAGTAACTATTTTAGCAAGGTAATTAAGCATGTTTATAAGTTTAAAAGCAGAGAGTATTTCCACAGACTTCAAGGGAACTATTCAAATGTTTAATGTGATTAATTACATTAAATTCCAGCCAAAATGAGCTTTTTATTTTATTTCCTGTTTATGTCATACAGGTCTTGAAGAAGTGCCTAGTGCTAGGGATTCACAAAGCTGCAAGGGAGCCTGTGATATCCATTGTGTCGCACAGCCCCTAAGCAGCAAAATAAACATCACTGAAGCCGTAAAAACAAATCATCATCTTATACTAACAAGGCATTTCACAAGGGCTTTCCAAAACACTCCACAAAACAGATGGATTAAATTATGGCATGTTGTTTGCACAGCCACAAATACATGTAATGAAGATCAAGTCCTTGTCCAAAAGAATTTATTGCCTGAAACACAACTACCTGTTGGGAGAACCATGCCAGCTTTTTAATAGCTTTGTGCATTTTAGATTCTCCAAGGACAGAGGTAAGTGGTCAATCCATCAGGTCTATAAATAATGACAAATAATACACATCTAAGATTCTGAATCTATTTTAATAAAGAGCTGTCTAATTTCCCCAATTGTAACACTTCCGTTATAAAGCTGCCAAATTTCATTAGCTTTCTAGTTCCAGTAAAACCTAAAAAGGACGTGTCAGCCATTCAGTAAGAATTGCCAATTTTGGTCAAACAAAAACATGGAACTACAAGCCAGATCTTTCCAGAGATTAATGAGAAGAAGGATCCTGACAAAACACCACCACTGAGATGGGAACTTTCACTAAGCTGATAGCCCTCTCCAGCTGGGGAGATTACAGAGGCAGAAAATCAGGGTGAAGCTGAAGTACTTTAAATGGTAGGTCTTCTGCTAGACTCACCCATGTTTGTAACATCCAATCCATGTTTGGATGAAACATTACAGAATTGCCACCAGCAGAGAGAACGGAAGGCAACAACTGTCTGCAAGAGGAGGTTTAAGAAGAAGCTCTGAGCAGGGGAAAAGTAATTTCTCCAGCAAACACATCTGAAGTGCAGTTATGCCCTTGCCCAAGCACTCCCTTTAAAGCATGATACAACTCATCCACACGGTTCTCCTCTGAAGCTAGAGCAAATATCTCTTGCTCACTCCTCACCTGTAACTTCCCAGCAGATAGATCAATCAGTAGCAGGTGTATCATTCTTCATGTGACTTTTGACAGAGAAAACAAGACACCAGCTGCCCTTATTCTGAGTAAAGCATCACTGCCCTAAGCAGATTGCAAACAGTCAAGGAGCTGCTATGGGCTTTGCAAGCTACCATTGCATTAAAAACCCAAATATGTTCTTCAGACTTCTTGGTGATGAATTCAGTGTCCTTAAGAAAGAAAATAAGTACAGTCAATCACACTTGCCAAAAGTCAGTCAAAAGATGAGCTATTAAACTGAAGCTACTGCATTTATCAGGCTGGAGCTCGTCATTATATTCCCCCTTAAACAAGCTACCAAAAAGTTTTATACAGGTAAGTGTTACACTGACTTTGAGAGCCTGGTTTTATGCATAAGGATATCACAGAAGGGGAAGACTTGCCAAGGTCTTACCAAAAGAGTACAGGCATCTGGAATAGTGTGGGCAGCAGAAGTAGGGAAGTAATCTTGCCCCCGTACTCGGCCCTGGTGAGGCCACGCCTTGAATACTGTGTTCAGTTTTGGGCCCCTCACTCCAAGAAGGACATCGAGGTGCTGGAGCGTGTCCAGAGAAGGGCAACGAAGCTGGTGAAGGGCCTGGAGCACAAGCCTTATGAGGAGCAACTGAGGGAACTGGGGTTGTTTAGTTTGGAGAAGAGGAGGCTGAGGGACAACCTTATCACTCTTTACAACTACCTGGAAGGAGGTTATAGTGAGGTGGTTGTTGGTCTCTTCTCCCAACTAACTAGCAATAAGACAAGAGGAGATGGCCCCAGGTTGTGCCAATGGAGGTCTAGATTGGATATTAGGAAAAAATGTATTTACTGAAAGAGTGGTCAAACATTGGAACAGGCTGCCCAGGGAGGTGGTGAAGTCACCATCCCTGGAGCTGTTAAAAAAACGTGTAGCTGTGGCACTTCAGGACATGGTTTAGTAGGCCTGGTGGTGTGGTGTTGATGGTTGGACTTGATGATCTCAGAGGTCTTTCCCAACCTTAATGATTCTATGGTTCTATGATTATTTGTACTTCTATGGTCATGCCTGGAATCCACAGACACGATGCAAGACTTCTTGGTCTAGACACAATACAGGTACACCATAGAAAGATGATTTCTCTCTCTAAATAATTACCTCTTTACCAACTTTGTAGCAAGAACATTTCATAAGAAGGCAACCAGACTTGTGTGTTTGTCCTGCCTGTATCTGCATTTTAAATGGTGTGAGAAATTGCCAGGTGGTGACTTGTTAAAATACATATTCAGCTAATGAACATTTATTACATTCATGCTTTTCAGATATTTTAGGAATTAATAATATTAACTCCCAGTTTATTATGAGTCTACTGATCCTTGCCTATTTATTCTAAAGCTAAAACTATTCTTGCAGTTCTTCATGAAAAGGTGATACACACATATCTTTATAGTTTCTAATAATCCTTTTGCAAGCATACTTAAACTGTTTTAGATAATCACAACAATCTGAATGATTTAATCATAAACAATGAAGTAAATATAAATGCTCAATATCTAGATTCCTAGTATAGCTGTAGAACCTAACAAAAGCATGCTCTCCCAATTTGTTAAGTATGATATTTTGGAAGGTTTACCACTGAAACCTTGTGAGGAGACACAGACCTTTAAAATCACTGATCCGTTGGCTTGATGAAACATACTGCCATTGGCTTGGACTAGCAACACACATCTATTTTTAGTCATACCAAACTGAGTCATGACTGAGAGATTTTGAGATAATTCAACTCATCATGAAAGAAAAAATTCTCTTAACGTGAGACAGAAGGCTCCAAATGATGCAGGCTAATATATAAATGTTAGGCAGAAATATAAAGAGCCCTGTGGATTATATGGAAATTTAAATGTTGTAATAGCTGCTAACTGACAACTCAGCCTAGAAATTTTGGGCAAATTTCATGATAATAAATGGTATTGAGGTGAAGTATGCAGTACATTAAAATGTATGCTTATGCAAATTGTTTTTAGATTCTTAGTATAAAAGCAAATTTGATATATGGATCTCTTTCACTGCTGGCAATGAATAAGAAGTAGGGAAAGCTAGACATAAAGCAGGTGTCACTATTTTGTTTTATGTGCTCAGGTCAAGATTGCAGAGCCTGGTGTAATTTGTCATCAGTCCAGTGACTTCAGAAAAAATCTGGCAGCTTATAAGGACTGGAATTGGACCTGTTGATTTCCTTTAATGTTGTCTACAGGTGAATCAACTTCTGAATATTACATATTCCACAAGGAAACCAATCTAATTTGTCAGCCATTAAATGTCCTCAAATACATATAAAGATACATCTTGAACATATTAGTCCATGCAGGTGTCTGCTAAAAAAAAAAAAAAAAAAGAAAACATGGGAAAAAATCTTGTATACTGTATTACATTCCTTAAAAATGTAAACCACACCAGTGAGGCCAGCATTCTCTCTATTTGGAGTGCCTTTTAAGATCACAATAATCTTCTATTTTTATTTGATAAAATAATATATGCTGAAATGGTGTATTTGAAGTCATACAGGCATTTAAATAAAGTGAAAACTTCAATTAACAGTCAGGTTCTTTATACTTGAAACCTGAATTTGGACAGGGCATTTGGAAGTGTGGGAATTTGCCTCCTGTATAAACATATGAAAAGCCTATTCACTGACATTTACTCTTTCATCCTTCTAAACATTTAAAAAACATGGTCAGGTGGCAAATTCAGTGGGAGGGGAAAGATGAAGAGTTTTTGCTATTTTTTTCTTTTTTTCTGTTAAAAGTACTTTGCTCAGTGAGGGAGCAGAGTCTTCTTTCGTTGCAAAGGAAAGGTAAGTCCAGCCGAAATGTGCCAAGGTCACATCTGCTGGGTGAGAACGCAAAGCAGTCAGTGGTGTTTTGGTTTTACAATCTCAACCCTTCTTGCAGACCCAAATATTCCTCAGTTTTCATTCCTTCTCCAAACCTTCTCATTTCTGTCATAGTGGGCCAGCATCTGCTTTTCTTGAAGTTAAACAGCCTGCTGTCACACTGCCTGCATCCAGGATGAAAGTGGCTTGCTCTGCAAAACAATTATCTGCAGCACAGCATCTTTGGTATCTGACATATCTGTTTTGTTCGTTTTTATTAATAAGGATTTTTAAGTGCACCTGACTCCTTGACTTTGTACCAGTTTGGGGGCACAATGACACACCTGGAGGAACCCACAGAGCTTAAGCAGCCCTGTCTGGCATCACTGGGGATGGTGGAGGCTGGTGAGGCCCTGTCTTGCTGGATGCTGAGCCCCGGCTCCCTGTCCCTTAGGGCACAGGAGGCTATGGGCCCCCGGGATGACCCTTGCTGAGAGAGGACACCAGTGTCAGGATCCCGCTTGTTCCCTGTCTAGGGGTCTGGCTGCTGAGGGTGCCCAGGCTGCTGCCTTCCCACCAGGGACTGGGGAGAGGCCCCAGACAGGTGGTGGGGAGGCTGGGGCCATGTCCTGCCTCAGCCCTGGAGAGCTGCCCTGGGCTGAGCAGGACCCTCATGGCATCCTGAAAGCCACTTCATTCCCAGTTTCCCACTGAGGGAACTGTCCTGTATGGGAGCAGAGAGATGGGGTGTGGAATAACGTTTACACAAAGCAGCCACCTGAGAGGTCAGGAACATGCTGTGAAAGAGGGGAGAAAAGTGTCTGGCATCATGATAACCAATGTGTCCTTGCAGCTGAGAAAAATAGCAACTACTGGAGGCACATAGCAAGGCAGAAGAGGCTTGTCTAGAAACTTCTGCCCTGGGGATGCAATGGCCGAACCCTGGAGCTCAGCCCTCCAGACCTTGGAGTCATTTTCCACAGAGGCAGCAGTGCTCACAGGTTCCCTGATAATGTGGCTGGGTTGAACAGGGCCTAAGGTATACCTTTGGAATGTTAGTTATTTATGTCTGAAATAATCAATCCAGGCTCATTTTCTCACCAGCTCCAGATGCTGGTTTATCTCCCCCTGCATTAAACACCGGGGATGGACCACCCAGAAGTACCAGCTCTCCTATGCTGGCTTGTAAAAGGCACCTTGGGCAACAAGCCAGGAGTTGGAGACCTAACCCTTAGCTGCCTAAATAGAGGTGAGTAAAGTCCTTCCATGAACAATGAAACCAGAGCCTCTATCCTCATTTTGAAATTGGGCATGGATCTGCTCTGGCAATTCAACCCAAAAATTTAAAATTTGCACCATTCTTAAGATAAGGAAAAACAGGACTAAAAGCTGTTGCCCCTAAACTCTGGAAGCATTTTTTTTTCAGCTCTTCCATGCATGCCGAAGATACCACCTCCCAGTTTTATTAACGCCTCTTTAAAAAATCAATGAGCGATGATAGGGATAGAAGGGGAAGAGTCTGGAACTCTTAAAATGCCCTTGGCTGCCTTCCTGCTACCTGGGTAAATTAGATTTTTCCAAGCACAGTGCTGCTGAGCCTAGAATGATTCAGATGCCTGAATTAGTGTATTTAAAGCTAGCCTGGGTAATTCTACGCTATGCTGGAGTCTGGAGTACAGATCACCCTGAACACGCAGCTGGGCAAGGTGGAGAAGAGTCACACTATGGTTTATGGCTTATGCCTCTGCTATTTTTGCAGGCTGGCTTTATGTGTGCAATGTTAAAAGCCCGTAGTGACACCTCTCTGAACCTCTAAGGCTGAAGTTTGATTAGTTAACTTGCAGGTTTTCTTTACAAATAAATACATTTTCTATTTTTATAACTGTGGGCTTAGGAGTTGTTTTAAAGTCAATTTGCACTGATGCATCTTTTAATATGTTTGTTTTTTTTTTTTTTTCCAGTATGACAGTTCTGGGGAGGTGGAAGATTGTAAGACATGACAAATGCCCACAATTTGTAAATTCCAGAAAAAGCAAAAGGCATTATTTGACTACTTAATAGACTTGGTAAGTACCTGGGGGCAAGTATCAGGAATATGTTCACAAATATATATGTTCAACATTTCCAGAAAAAATTTGTGGTTTTCTCAGGTGAAAGGTGCACTTTAGCCACAGAGGAACAAAGATCACGGTATAGTTTGGGGAGGGGGAGTTCTGGCTAGGGCAAGTGAGGCAGAACATAGTCCATGAAGTTTATCTGCTAGCCTGACTGTTAAAAAAAAAAATTCCTGCAAGGTTTTATTTAAATAATTCATGCCATTTGACTAATCCAGCACTCCTTTTTTCTGTTTCATCTAAAATATGTTAAACTGAAGAAAGAAAGATCTTCAGGGAAGATTTATTGAGGAAGATTTCAGAAAAGACCATCTGAGAGAAATGACTTACCAAAATGTTTCAAATGCAGGTGATCAGTATTAGCTCTAGTGTGCTGTTTATGGAAAGAGTCTGTGCTCCTCTTCCTTTATTCATGCAATAAATGCATTTCTTCAGGAGAAAAAAGAAAAGCATATACAGAAGCAATCTATTTCCTAAGAAACAGTTCTATTTTAAAATTGCAACTCTTTCTGAGAAATTCAATCACTTTGAAACAGTGAAAAAGATCCTTTCCTCAGAAATAAGAGGGATCTGAAGAATTTTCCATAAAAAGTATTTTAGAAGATTTGGCCATTTCTGTCTTTCAGAAGAGGATAAGAAAAACTCCACAACTTTTGTAGCCTCTGTTCACCAAAACCAGAGGCAAACAAAAGGGATGCATCTCATTGAACTTCAGCTGTCTGGGGTAATGTCCCTTGTCCTGACAAAACTATTTAAAACTCTTTAGTTTTAGGGGGGCATGTCTTTCTAGGATCCCTTTATGACACCCCATTTCAGATTTTTTAAAAGGTTCCTGCATAAGTAAAAGAATTTTTTTTTTTTTTAGGTAACTAAACACAATGGTCTTATTTTCAAAATGCAGCTGAGTGCTGAATTACTTTTAAATCCCAGGTCATCATTTCCTGCAGAGAAACTAATGTAGGGTGAGATCTGATGAACGCATTTCCAAACGCACTGGAGTTGGTTATTTAATCAGTCAGGTCTTGGAGGCTGGGGAAATCCAGGAAAAGCTAAAAGAAGGGTTAGCTGCAATATTCATCATCTATTTGGCCATCTACCTATATTAAATTTTCACAATTCTTTTAATTGCTCAGATATTGGTACCAGTATGGGGGCAGAGGACCCTTCTAAAAAGAACTCATGAAACTGAGGATAAATACAATGATAGGAGTTTGTTGTCATATTAAAATGTTTGTCTGTTTCTCCTCTACTTTATTTCACCAAAAATTAATTTAAGGGGAATGCTTCCAAAATATATTGCAAAGTTTTGAGAGCTTTCAAGCTTTGAGAGCTTTCAAGCTGGCTTACTTTATGCAAAAAAATAATTCTACCTGTTTGTTCTGTCTGGTTCTTTTATGAGTGCTTTGCCCTCTGGACTTGTTTTGTTTTTACTAGTTTCGGAGTTTTATTTAAAGACTGATTTTCTGTGTTCCTGACTCACACAAAATTGAAGAAACAACAAAGTAGTTTTAGCAGGGGTTGTAAGAATTTTGCTAACTTGAAGAATAAAGACTATTCTGTTAACCTGATTGCGAAACTGATTGGAGGAGTTCTCCATTGTGTTTTAGTTGGCCTGAGAAAATAGCAAGCTATGCACTACAGATGATCTAAAGGTTGAGATTAAACTCTATTTGCCTGATTGGAAAATACATTTGTTTCTCTTTCCTCCTGTGTAGGGTAAAAATGTATCTTTGCTTTGCAATAATTCTCCTCACTGTTATTATTGACAAAGGACATTGCTCTGTTTCCAAGCAACAGATGCTATTGGACTAAGGCCTAGATCCACAAAAGGCCTTAGATGCTGATGTGGGATTTAGGCGATTAAACCTAACAGTTAGAGCCTCAAAATCCCTTTTCAGCTGTTGCCTAATCCTGTAGGTGCCTGAAATCTGTAGGAGCCAAAGATATTAACATTAAATTTCCCAATACCTACATCTCTGTTGACTTCAAAGTGCATCAGATGGTGTTTATCTCCTTCCTGGTCATACAGCCATTCTCAGAGTATGTTTGCAGATTTCAACTCCACAAAATGCAGCAGCTTGTCTCTCGCAGAGTAGTAAAGTACTCCTTATGCAGTAATTCAGCTTTTACTTTCCAGGGAAGAGAGTGGAAGAGGACCAGGTTCAATCCACCCTCTTCTTGCTGGGTTTCGGCTCCACATCCCCTTCCCCCAAGGATCAAGGCTTACACAGCATTCTTGCTGTAACAATTCTGGCCATGCATTTTTCTATTAACTCACCTATACTGTTTTGTCTTCCAGCTACATCATGAAAGAGAAAACAGAGCCTGGGTTAATTATTTGAGAAGAAGGATATAGCTGCTTCTTATGGCTCCTTCCGGAAAGGTCTAGGACTCTTAAAAGTTCTGATGGACAGAAGAACCTCCTTCTGACAGGGGTGAGTCAGCTGAAAGATTCTAGGTTGTTGTGGATACAAATATTAAAATGCCTATCGACAAAATTTAGATCTGAGAACTTATTTTAGTTTCCCCATAGATTCATAAAGATACGTTTCTGGCATTTGGTAAATGGCAGTCATCTGAAAGTAGCAGCAAAAAAGTTGGATGGTGAAAACACTAGGAAATAAACACAATTGAATTAGAAACTAATTCTTCTGTTGCTGCTCAGTGGGAGTTTCACAGTAGATTCTGTATGGAGGGAGACTCAGGGGTCTCCCTATATTACTCTACTGCTGGACAGTCAGTAAAAATGTCTGTGAATATAAAATGCAGTCAGATTGAAAAACTGATTAAACTGGGCTGTCTCAAACACCAGCACTGCTTAAAAAGGATATTCAAGTTCCCTGTTACTCTCCTTCACCTTGCCATTATGAGCATTACCAGTCACTTAGCTGGTTCACACAAATATCTCCAGTAAAAGATATCAATAAAATTACAAAGTCAGACACTTAGGCAGGCAATGGTGGAATTAGAAAAGGCTATGAAACCTGAGGCTGGTACTCTAGTGGGTATTCATTGTGAGACAGCCTTTACTTATGTGATTAGGCAGTGTTTTGGGTTTGTTTTTTTTTTCTTTCATCAGGACCCTGACTCTTCTATTATGTAGAGGGTAATCTTAGGGATTACTAATCTACTCAGTACCTTGCTTTATCCTCATTTTCTGTCTTCTGGAACACTGTTCTCTGAGGACGTAATTATAATTTTCCTCACAGGTTCTTCTAGGGCAAGCACCATTGGTTTATTTATTTTCAAAATGCTCTAGGATGGGATGGTATTTGTACTCCACAGATGGGGTGTCCCAATGCTATCCCACCCAGAAATGTATTCACAGGCTGTTTTAGAACATATCCCTCCTCATTCACTGTTCATCTATAGCTGTCATTTAAACTCCACCTGTTTTAAACTTCAAAGAGCAAGAATGTGTACTGACAAAATGCAAGTCTCCTCTGTCCCATTCCCTGCTGTGCATACATGCTGGGTAAAATCAGTGGCAAAGACTTTATAAAGGCATAGGATTTCAGGAAGGTGAATGCTGGTAAGTTGAGAAAGGTAAGGCCTAATCATGATTTTGGAGATACTGATGCTAATGATAAGCCAACATACTGAGACAGTCAGCTGTTCGGGATCATTCTGGTCTTACAGCATAATGGAATTCTGATATTAGCAACTACATACTTTATTCATGTAATGAAATTAGTGATTGTAACAGTTTGAAAGTAGGATCAGATTACAAGGAAGTAACACTTGAGGTAAGAAACATTAAAATCCTACTAGAATACAAAATGTATGAAGACTCTACTGTTAGGTCTTAGAAACTTCTCTTAAATTTGTAGGCTTTTTGATTATGCGTGTTTTGGGTTTGTGCCAATACATTTGTCCATATGATTTCTTTGTGAAATGTAAATGGAAGGTTCTTAAGACATGATAAGACTGTTAAATATCTTTTACTAAGTATTTTCAAACTTTGAATCTAAGTGAAAAATTTGGGAATGTGACAGCTGCCAATGCTAGCTGGCATATTTACCTTAATGGACATTGATTGGGAAATGTTTCTCTGACAAAGAAAACAGAAATGTTCTATGGCTGTTTTTAGCCTAAAAACCCCCCACCTTTTCTGGGGTTAATTCAAGGATCTTGATATAAAATGAAGGCTGAGAAAACTGAATGTTGGTAGGCACCAGACTTCCTGTAAATTGGACGTGAATAACAAGAGAAGCTGGCCCATCTCTGTTACCCAAATAGCTTGGGTGCTTAGGGGAAAAAAAAGCCACTTGCTTGGCAGTCTTGTTGAGATAACTGGTAAATAAATCTCTGTGTTTGGCTTGGTGTAAGGATTGTTTTGAACACTTGATTCTGATTATCCAAGTTTTCTATTAGGTGCTCTGAACTCTTGGCCTGAGACATCTGCAGTGCTAATAAAACTCACTGTAGATCATGTTCATGCAAAATTTCAGTATTCAAACTCTGAAGAACAAAATGGTAATGGTCACAGTAATGCCCTATCTTTATCCTCCTAGTAGTGTCTGGCTTTTATACTTCATGCTATCTTGATCTGTGATTTGGAGAAACAGTCCTATTAACTTGGGAGGTTATTTTACTTAGTGTCCCATGTGCATGTGTTAGAAGGCCTGTAGTTTCTACCAGATACTCACAGCCAAAGGGAAGGAATACGTATTAATAATAATGTCTTTGGAAACATGTCACCTACTGCTTAATTGTTAGTATCTCTCTACCCCACATATAGACACCGTTTAGATTTTAGTTTCTAACTGTGCCTATTTGTCTGTTGAGATTATATATTGGACTAGACATGAGACTTGGTTTAGTCTCATATCTGAAATGCTGCCTTGGAGAAAGAATGTTTGTGAAGTGGTATTTGTTAGTGTAATTGTTGAATGCTGTTTTAGTTACATTTGTTCCACTTTTTTTTTTCTGGATTCAGTCCTTAGCCCAGTGTTTTTTAGTATTGCTAAGTATTTGCATTGTATTATTTAAACTGTTGTCTATTTTGTATCCATTTTTGCCAAGTTAGTTTAACATTATCCTATTAAAAGATTTTTCTCCTCCAATGGCAACTGTGAGTAACTTTCTTTTCACTACCCTTTTCTTCACTCTTTCCTCTCTGCTGTCAGCCATCTTCTGACTCTGGCCTTGCAGAAATTATTGTCTACTGTGTGTGACTGGAACTACCACCAAAATGCTCATGCCAGTTTAGGAACTGTTAGGGGAAATCTAAATGATTGACAACCTCCATCTACTGAGTTAGTTAGGGTAAGCTCCTCCACTTCTGTGAAACATAACTCTTGCCAAGGCAAAATGAAGTACTGAAGTTGTTGGTGTGTAGGTGTGGTGGTGTAGCAGTCTGCTCTGTCCTTATCCTGTGAGATAATGTTAGAGGACATTGGCTTCTCCTGCATTATTAATACTCCTGCCAAAGTACTGAAAAAACAAAGAAGAAGCTGTGAGGTCTTTTATACTTCTTCAGGGTGTTGTAGTCATGGACATTTTTCTTTTTAAAAGTGTCAGCTATATTAAATTTAATCTCTCCTATATTCCCTAAAAGACACTTTGGAAGTCCCATATGCATACTAGGAGCTTTCTCAGTCCTCCATTGAAATGCAAAATGGATTGTTATTTCTCCCAGGTGCCTCTCAGTGTCTGAGTTAAGTAGGTGTTAATAAAAATAACTCAAAGCATCAGCAGTCCAAATAATAAACCAGTTCCCCTCTCTGTTAATTAGGTTTTACTTATATGCTACAGTGGTGATAATCCCACATGTTCTCCAGCCATCCATAGTCTTCCAGGAAAAAATCAGTAGATTTCCTCATGTGAAAAACAGGTAGAACTCCCCCTTCCTTTTATTCTTCTTTTTTAAAACAAGATTTATTTTAATAAAGTTTCTGCTTTGTAGATTGTCTTTAAAACTGAGCTTGAGTGGTGATTCCAGACGTAACTATAACAATAACTTTTTTTTTTTTCTAAAAGGGCAACTTAACCTTCTGTTTCTTTGCCATCAATGAAGTGCTAGTAGATGACTTTTCTCACAGCCATGTGGCCAATAACAGTTAGTACCACTTTATTGACATGGAGAGTCTTCAAGCCTTCCTTGAGGTATTGTTTATTCTGCAAGCCCTGCTTCACTCCCCATAAGACCAGAAGGCATTTTGTGCTAAGTTTCCAAGAAGCTGGAGGCAGGGAGCTTTTCATAGAAAACCCTTTTCTCTGCGGTTTGCTTTACCTAGAATTACATCAAAGCCAAGATTTTCGTTATTTGGCGCATACTGCAGAATATCTTTGCCCCATCGTTAACTGTAGATTCCTAATCATGGGAATTGAATCCACTGCCTATAACTATAACCCATCTTTGTCCTTTGAAGCCACTGTTGCCAGCAACACAGAATATTCCTTCAGTCAGTGTTAAGTTTTCCCAAATGAAGCCCGTAAGTGCTCCCAGATATTACAGTTTGTAGAGCTCATTGTAAAACAATAATATGGACACCAAGGCAAAGCATAACATTCACTTATTATTGAAAAGTATCCTTTTAATGCAGAAATAATAAAATTAAATAATTATGTAATCTTGCCATTATTTGAAATGAAATAAATCCTCCACTTTTTTCCTCCCTCTTGTGATTACAAAAATACCCAAAAGGTCAGTTTGTATCATATAAGCTGACTATGCTGGAAAGGACTGTTTTATTTGGTATGTGAATGTATTATTCTGAAAAGTTTGTTAAATTGGCTTACATGTACATTTTTCACAGCATCACTTCAGTTACTCAGTCTTGTTGAGAGTCTATACTTGCAAATTTTTCCCAGTTAGTAGACCTGTATCTTTGTTCAGCAGTGACTGTGTTAGCTATTCTCCTTCACTCTTCAGAGTTAATGATTTTTCATCAAATATTTTCACTGAGTTTGATATTCATGGCAACCAAAGGACTGAATACTCTGCCCACAGCTGTGCTGGTGTGAGTAGCATTTCCTTCACTCTATTAAACCAGCTGAGCTTAGTCACAGGCAAAAGCAGTGCTAGGCCTCCTCATTTGTACAGTCCGGGGAAAGATGTGGAAAAGATTTGTCTTTCTGGCTTTGTCAGTGCACATCTTACATCTTACACTCCTTGTATGTGCCATACCAGGTTGTTTTGACTTTGTCAGTTGTGGATGTGAATGTGACCTGTGTGATCAACAAGGTGCCAATCCACCTTAAGTTCCCTTGTACAGCCCAGTAAAACAAAAGAAAACCCTACTAATTTCTACTCCTGAGTTAGGTAAATTCATAAAAACATAGAATCATAGAAT
>VZTL01010015.1:0-14189 GCA_013400535.1 Scopus umbretta
CATTCTATGATTCTATAATCAAAAACCTTACTCATGGGAAAATAAACTGTTCCTCTCTCTTTGTGAAGAAGTCTTAATGAAATAAAATTTAAAGTTCATTTGACATTGTGAGATATTGCTTTACAAGCTGCACTGCACCTGAAGAATGGAATCCAGTATAGCACACATTACTATGGGTTGTATGTGCTCACCCAAAACTTGGGCCCCAGCTAATAGGTAATCACAGAAAATGTTAGACTCAACAGGTCTGAGCTGGCATATTCATATCATTGTAAACCACTGAAATAATTGAATTCTGAAAGGGGAGGTGCTAATTTTAAAAGGACAGGAAGATAGTAACATTGGAGGAAAACACATTGTCAATAGGATTATGGGTTTCGGGGTTTCTTGGAATTTGAAGTAAATTGGTAATGACAAAAATAATATAGCAGATGCTATGGTGTATAGGTCTCCATCTAGCTCCATATCAGCCTTTGGTGTTTCGTGTATGTCATGTCATGATGAGTAGAGGAAATAAAAATTCACGAGAGATTAAATTTTTTTTCAGTGATAAATGCAGAGGTTCTAACATGGGCAACCATTGCGTCAACTGTAGCACACAGTTTTTTTTCTCCAAGTAAATAAGTTATTGTATATTTTTAAAAAATATCTAGTAAACATTTAATATTTTTTTAAACTTGAGTTTTCTAATGTGTTTAAAAGTTGATTAGTGCAGTCTGTATCCAAAGCAACCAAATTTGCCACAGTGCTAAAGAATGGTAAGTTGCAATCTGGTTTGCACTAAAGTATGTTATTATCACGCCTCTGCAAGGGAAGTAAATGGTGAATGAACTGAAACATATTTAGAAGAATGGAGTGCTCCTGTTTTCTTCCCATTTCTCCTATGCTTCCCCTTTTTTTGGAGATTAAGCATCTGGAGTCAGCCTTTTTTTGTTATTTAATATACACCTTTTTCATTTGCTAATTATTACTGTAAATTACAAAACACCGTTAAGAAGACCTGGAAAATGGAAGAAAGCAAAGAACATGTATTAAATAACTATCTTGAACAAGGAATTTTTTAACCCCAGTCTCTGTTTCACCAGGGCTCATTGACCATATTTCTGTTTGATTAAACCTATAAATTAAAATATTCTCTAGAAGGGTCCAAGTGTCAAGAACTGAAAGGACATTATTAATTCTGTTTATCAGTAAAATTGCATTGGGGTGTTCTTTTCTAAAGATAAATATATTTAGAATTTTAAAAACCCCAAAACTGTTATTTATTTATATAATGAACAAAAAGATTTTTTTTTCTTGCTCTTTTAAGACATGGAGAAAGATCAAAATGGTTCAGTTTAGGCTTAAAGATCAATGTCCACTGAGGTGGTGGAAAACAATCATCTCACTGTTCTTCCACTGTCTGTAATAATGTGTTGAATGCATGTTCTACTTTGAAGTATCATATTTTAGCAACTTTGCTTTTTTTGTATTTCAGTTAATTCAATGTGTACATTTAAAATAAAGGTATTACTTAGATATGCAGTGTAATTATGGACCTTTTATCTTTGTGTTCTTGGCTGCCAGGGTTAAAAGCTTATATAGGTGCCAGAGTTCAATGTAATCAGTTATTTCTGCATTTCCAGCCTAACAACACTTTGTCAAAGGCTGGAAGAAAAATACTGCAAAAACAAATGATCAAGGCTGTTTCAGAAGCTGTTACTATAATAGCTGGAAATCTCTCTTCTTGTACTGCTTGCTTTGTAAGAGATATCATTTAAAACCTGACTGGAAAAAATGAAGGAAAACACAAGTGAAAACTTGTAGTCTTCATCATGAAATGTGGCCGGTAGTTAGATAAAACTAAAGAATTAAGATCAGCTTTTGTGTACTGCCCATAGAGCAGACGATGCTTGTTACTGCCCTGACAACCTGCCCTAATCAGCCCTGTTCGCAACTTCTGATTGATGACCTGCTTAGTGGCAAAACTGATTTTTAAACCTTATCATCCAGATTACAGCAACCTACAGACATGTACTCTTGCTGTTTTCCTTTAGCTAGTTTAGGAATTTGCTGTGTAAAAAGCCACTTCCTGAGAATTCAGTTGTGGTACACAGGTCAGTGTAGGAGTGATGGCCTTTCATGAGGCTAAGCATTGCTCTTCAGTGTCCAAGATTAATGTAGAACCACTTGTCAACAACTTGTGTATGCCTAGATCCTTTTAATTACCCTCTTTTTGCAAAAACTATACATCTTAGCATTGCATGATAAACTACTCCAGGATAACTTAGTTGCTCCACAGAAAACGGGAAAGATAATATCTCCATTCCTGCCCCCCACCAAAGTGTACCTCTATCTTGAAATGACAAATCATTTTCTGTGTGCAGTGAAATGTTTTCTGTGGTTAGCCACCTTTCAGCAACTATTTAATTCAGCTGACATTGTTTGTAACAAAATAAAAAAACAGAAATATGTTCCTTGATTCTCTTACCTGAATTATAAAAGCTGTGACTTTTGATCAGCAATTATAATTCCTACTTGAAAGAAGAAATTATCTAGGAATACTAGTCACACAGTATTGTAGCAGCTATATAAAAATTAATATTCAAAACGCCAGCTATTATATTTGTTCAGCAGAAATTTAATTTCCTAGGTTGCATCAAATTTCCCTTATTTAAATACATACAAGCTTATCAACTACATTTATGTCCTTGGGACTATAGTGTTGTTCTCCAAAGCATTTCTGCTAAATGACAACCCACATGTTTTGAACAGGTAGTTAGCGGTGTGGAATAATTTTTTTTTTTTTTTGTCTGACTTTATTTATTTATTTAAACCAGGAGTAAGATGCTAATGGGTGTGAAGGGGAAATGATAAAATAATTTCACGTTCCAGTTTGAGTCTTTATTTGGAAAAATAACTTCAGAGAAATAAATCTAAAAAATATGTAGTGCTGTCTCTGATTTTTAATAATCATATTAGATATTTAGCTGAGGTTGATATAGAGTTTTGTGACTACCATTTGTTGTGTATATTGAAGGAGAGTTGAAAGCTGAAACTCTGTTTCCTTAAAAAAGGAACTTACCTGGTTTTGAGAAACAGAATTATTAGGTAATTACATTATAAAAGTAAGTGTAACAGATTTTTGTATATGTCCCAAGTCTTAGGTTCTGTAAATTGAATATATTAATATTTCCAATTAAAATTTTAATTGCAATATAACTTTTTAATGGGAAACAACACACTTCCATTATATGGATTATAATGGACAATTTTGCTTTGTTAAAAACGTTTTGAAGAAAAATAAACTCTTAAAAAAGAGTAATTTCCTGGTACTAATTTAATTTCTGAAGCATAAAAATAGACATTAAAAGAACATTTCTGAACTGGTTTCTGTCAGGAGTTATCTTGGCAGTTCCCACTGAAGAATTTTAATAGAATTATAAGGGAGTTGAGACTGATGGAAAGTTCCTTTGTCTAAGTTGGTTACAAATATAAAAATTGTTATTGGAAAACATACGTTAATAAAACATTCAGCTTTTAAAGGTTAAAACTGATAAATTTTGAATGCATGATTTTGCATTAAGTTTGAATGCAAAATTTTAGTCATTTGTTTTAAAGAAAGATTAGTGTGCAAAATGTTAAATCAGTTTCAAGAAGAGTACCGTATTTTTAAAATGTAAGAAAATGGCTATCAAACACTTTTAGAATCTTTTAATCTGGATGTTGCAGAACACTTCAGGAGGAGACTGTGCTTTTTTAATGTAGTCTTAGAATTAGAAGTCATGTGCTGAGCAGACATCTGCACATTTTTTTGTGGATGAAACCAGTAGCTATGATAGTTGTCACATTTCTCTCAGGCCTGGAGAAGACACAGAGTGTTATGAGAGAAGGTCTTATATACTTATCATTTATTGTCTTAGGAATTTGCTGAAAAGTTACTTGAAAATATATTATTCTCCAAGGTCTACATATGCAGTGCTGAGATTTTGAAGTGGCAATTAAATTCTGAGGTTAATGTATAAATACATTTATAAAAATATACATTTATAAATTTTAACATATTTTTATATATTTTATTTGCTTATAAACATAAAACAAATGTAAACATTCAAAATATAGTGTAACAAACCCCATTTGCTCCTGAGTTTTATTAATTTATACCTAATAATTTTTTTCCTGGTTCATGATTTGGGAATTATTCTGAAGGTACAATAGATGAAGTATCAGATATTTTTCAGTTCATATAACAGAGGAAATATGATGACGTATTCACTCAGTGACTGAAATAGCATTAAATTGCCACTGAGCTAAAGCATGAGATCCTAGATAACTCTTAACTGCCTGTGAATAGGTTTCACATCACAAAGACACTTGAAGTTAGCTGTACTCATCTTTTTCTTTTCAAATTAGCGTATTAAATTACACTGAAGGCTAAGTATCTCTAAAACTTTAATTTCTTTGAAATACAAAATAGCAAAATAGAGTAAGATTAGACTGTAAACAGGGAAAACATGGAACTTCTGAGTGAGGAAGTTTACATCTTAAGAATAAATCTACTCCCTTTGTTCTTAGCAAGATATCCTTCATTATGGTACTTCCAGCATTCTTCAGTGATTTCTTGGATTAGAAATGATTTTGAAAATTCTTTCCTGAAAAAGAAAATCTTTCTTTTCCATCACCTTTGAAATCTGGCCATGGATCTTCATCCTGTGACAGGCAGGTGTACTACTTTTCCTAAGATATCTGTAGCGCTATGCATCCCGCCTGTATCATCTGGGCTTCCCAGCATTGACCAACCTGAGTACCCTCGGTCTCCCTTTGAAAATCTTACACTGTGACTGTGTATTCATCACAATAAATATGTAGACCTCTGCTCAACTTTGATTATCCAGCAAGCCTAGTAAAACACACCATATTCAATATTTGTACTGCGATTTAAGAACATATTTTTCACTTGTAATATTTGTCATATACTTTTTTTCCTCTCTTATTCCTGTCTGCCACTATTACTCTGGAGAAGAAAACAAGAGTTTAGAAAAGGGTAAACAAAATGAACCTGTAACCTGTCATGCATTTTAGCAACTTACTCCTCATCTCCTTGAGCAGATTCTGTGACATCCAAGAAATTCTATTCCCATAATAGAAAGTTGTTGTGTTTTTATTTCATTAGTGTTCATTGAGGATTTTAGTACAAAAAAACCCGGAGTAAACCAAAAAGTCAAATTCATTTCAACCTTTATTAGGCACATTGATCCCTTTCCCACCCATGCATTTGATGGAATGAAAAAGGTGAAAGAGATGCTGGTTTTAAGTTTGATGGAATTACACAAAATGCTCAAACTCAAACTTCAGACAAGTATACTAAAATAATGATAAAAAATTTCACTAAGTATTGTTTTCCATTATATTGACCTAAGTTTTCATCAGTCTTAGTAGAGTGAGGACAAACACCTAGCTGTGGACTGAAAGGCCAAAAAATTATAGAACCTGAGAATTTTTGGAGTTGGAAGATGATGCTTATAGAAACATCTCTGAAATGGGAGATATGTGCTTATTTTTTGTATCCATAACAGCACATCTGAGCACATAGATTTATACTATTTTAAAAAATATTCTTTATGAATTCTTTGGCAGTACATTAGTTCACACTTTAAGGTCAAACCTTCTGGAAAACATTGCATTCAGCAAGTGTGTTTAATAGCCGGATATATATGAAATATGTGAATAGCTATAATATGGGAGAATATTTAAAATTAGACAAAAGTCAGAACACCTCTGCAGTTTCAAATCCTAGAGGATGTGAAAGGACTCTTATTTTTGCCTCCACAGATGCAACATTTACAGACTATTGTCTAGCTATTACAGGAACTGTTTTGTTCTCCACAGAAAACACAGTTCAAGTAACAACATTTTGGATTAATTTAGAAGCCAAAGACATAGTTTTAATCCACAGAAAAAACAGTTCAAGTAACAACACTTTGGATTAATTTAGAAGCCAAAGACATAGTTTTAATCCACAGAAAAAACAGTTCAAGTAACAACACTTTGGATTAATTTAGAAGCCAAAGATGTAGTTTTAATCCATCACTGTGGGACATGCTCTCATCAGAGAGAAATTAAATCCAATTTTGCCAACCTGCAAGGCACAAATAAAAGAACACTTGTTAAAAAGTAGATCTCTGCTTATAGAGAAAGATCAGATCTTGTTACTTAGCTTAGATGTGAAATTTAAGCCTTGCAGCAAAATTGAAACTTGTTTAAGAACATTTTCACTAAAGAGTTTTCATTGCTGTAACTATATTTGTTTTAAAGCGAAGATATTTTTCAGGCATGGGTGTAAAAGACTACATGAAAGCAGCTGCTTTGAATAAATTTTAGTAGACTGGAATAGAATATAGTTGGAAAGGACCGACAGTGATCATCTAGTCCAGACCATCTAGCTGCCTGACCGATTCAGGGCTGACCAAAAGTTAAAGCAAATTATTAAGGGCATTGTCCATATGCCTCTTAAAAACTGAACTAATCTTTAAAAGGAAGAAGGTTTCCAATCAGTCTTCTGACAGATTTGCCACACTACATGCCTGTGTTGGAGAACCTAGAGCATAGTAAATGAATTAGACAGCTATGTTTCAGTAACTGAATCCTGCCCCTAATAGTTGGAAAGGTAGGTAGGCACCAGTGACTGAGATCATTGAGTGTAATGGAAGTAAAGACAGGCAGGAAGACACCTACCTGAGATATTTTATCCTCAGAGCAAGTTTCATGTAGATGATGATGATCTCCTTTGTGATAGTCACTGGAAAAGCTGAATCACCAAACAAAATGCACCAGTAATAGTCTAGAATACATGTTATATTTTGGTTCTCACATGGTTAAGGAAGAGACAGTCAAATTAGTAAAGGTTATTTCTTGCTATGTATTTCCAGGTCTAGAAGGTTACTAGAGTGATGAAGGTAGTAGTGCTTACCAGAAGACACTGAAAATGTAACCATAAATTATGTTTTGTCTCTTTAAATGCATAAGAGGTAAAAACACCAGAGAGAGAAATAATCTATTTAACCAAAATACTGCAGTCTAAGAAAAACTGTCCATAAGCATACTGTAATTAATTAATTAATTCCAGTTTTGTCTGGAAATTAGTGGAAGTTCTGGATTAACCAAATAAAGCAAGTACTGGAATATAAAAATAATGACAGGGAAAAAATTAGGTTTTGTATACAGGTTGATTAACTTAGGAAAACTGACTACAGTTATAGGGGCAGGACTGGACACAAAATCTTTTCCACTATATTCTGCATTCATCTGAGATAGTCTAACAACTACTATGAGTTGGAGAAATATTTTTCCCTTGATTGAATAATTCTGTGACCAAGTCTTGTATTGACTCTCCTTACTATTGCAGCGACATTAATGCAGACATGTTAGTCTGCCTTTATGCTCATTTGAGATACCTGTGTGCTTTCCCATACTGTTTTCTACCATGTTTCCATGTTGTAGTAGTTTATTTTAAAAAACAGGCACAGATGTCTTAAAAAATATCTCCATATTATATCTAAACATCCCTTTCTGCAGCCTTCCACTTGAATAACTTGTAGAGCAGGAGGTGATTTTGAATTTGCATTTCTGTTTTGTCAGTAGGCTTTAGAGAGAGACTTTTCAGACTGTTATTTACAGTGCATTAGAGCTAGTAGAAGAATTAATATATAAACATTATAAATGTTGCTTAGAAAAATTCTTTCCACCGCTTCCTTCTGAAAGCACAGAATATACTGTTGTGTTCAGTATTTACCATAACAAAACTAATTTAAATTGACATTTTGATAATGCTTTTGGCATACAAAGCAGATGGATTCCTAAAATAAAATGGTAAATTAAGCAATTAACATACATTTATAAATTTAATAATCTAAATGATAAAATAATTTAAAACTGTGAAGAGGAATAAAAATTCTAATTTTAACAAAGTAATTTCACAGATCAGCATGTACTGGGGTAAGTCTTTTTTTTGCAGTCCATATGTACAAGTGATTAATTTTGATTCTTGCCCCCTAGATTTCCACAGGCCAATTATACAGGTGTTAAGTATTTTCATTTTGATTACAAATGCCAAAAGCATTCTGAATTCTGCAGTAAAGTGACAGAACAGAATGATACAATGAGCAAAGAGCTGAATGGCCATGTGGGACAATTAGTGAATTTGTACATCACTTACCCAAATTTACAGTTTATATAATGAAACACAGTGTGTGTATTTAATTTTTAAACACATATTTTTGATTAGCATGTAAGTATAAATTTGACTTTCCTGTATATGGCTTAACTACTATATAAGCACTATTAAATTGAGCTAGTGCATAAAAATTAATGGCTTAGGCAGGTGTACTCTTCACTGGGTTAAAAATTGCCTGGATGGCTGTGCCCAGAGAGTGGTGGTGAATGGAGTTCAATCCAGTTGGTGTCTGGTCACAAGCTGTGTTCCCCAGGGCTCAATACTGGGGCCAGCCTTGTTTAATGTCTTTATCAATGATCTGGATGAGGGGATTGAGTGCACCCTCAGTAAGTCTGCAGATGACACCAAGCTGGGCGGGAGCGTTGATCTGTTCAAGGGTAGGAAGGCTCTGCAGAGGGATCTGGACAGGCTNGAGTTGTAGAGTAAGCTAAAGCATTCACATAACAATAATTATATTTTTTAATACGTTTTTAATGGGATCTTATACCACAGAGTTTAGCAGCTAGCATTTATCTGTCCTTCTGTCCTGAAGAAGTTAAGGATCAATTACCTCACTCCTTTTTTGCTTCCTCTTCTGTTTCATACCAATCAGCCACACTTTTCTTTCAAATTGTTGAACCAATCGACATAACATAGTTAAACTCAGGCCAGTTGTTTTAACTTTTATGTATGTCTAATTGCTTTTGAATTTAAAAAAAAAAAAAAAAAAAAAAAGCTCTGCTTCTTCCAACAGTAAATATTCTATGTTGTTAAAGAATTTTTATCTTTCTGTACATACTTTATCTTGATTTGTAACCTCTGATTATCACAGTCATGATAATATTACTGCTGTGTTTGCTGGAAAACTATCCTAAGCTTCTGGACCAAAACCACTGAAATCTCCTTTCTCACTCTGTACATAGTTTCCCCATCACAGCTTCCTCGTATGGATCTTCAGTGATTAAGTCACTTCTCCATCGAGAATTACCACTTCTTATACAGCAAATAGACAGTTTAGTCTTCTAATTTGTCATTATACACTAGAATGGATTGTTTCCCAGTTCCCACATATTCATCCATCTAAAAAACTTTTCATATAAGAAACAAATATTGATTGATTTTCTTCTGTGGCTTTGATATAATTTTTCAAGGTAGGCTAAGGAGAGATGGAGACTAACATATAAACAATATACTGCATTTTCATTTCAAGGAGTTAGGAATGGCTAACATGCTATAACAGTTAAACAAATAGGTTGCTGTCACTTGATGTAATATTAAATGCACGTGCTACATGCTGTAACATTATGTGCTGCAGCACTGTATGCACATTGTATATGTATATATATACTGCATTTTCATTTCAAGGAGTTAGGAATGGCTAACATGCTATAACAGTTAAACAAATAGGTTGCTGTCACTTGATGTAATATTAAATGCACGTGCTACATGCTGTAACATTATGTGCTGCAGCACTGTATGCACATTGTATATGTATATATATACATGAAAAAATCTGTAAAAATTCAAGAGATATTTATTAGTCTTCATGAACTCGGCTTACCTATTAGTACATTTATGTAATAGACATGAAATTAAGCTAGACGTTTTTGCACCATATTTTTCTTATAATATTGAAAAGGTGGTAGTAAACTGTTTTAAATTTTAGACAGAAGAACCTCCAAGCTTATAAATTAGAGTAGAAGAGTCTGAAAAGGATCTACCATTCAATAAATTCTTTTGCTAATTTTTTGTCTGTATGCATAACTATTAATTTTTCAAATATTCACGGTTATGCAGTCCTGAAAGACAAGCTAACAGAAAATACTGATCAGATGTTTGCCCTCCTACCAATTTCACCAGAAAAATGACATATAAACAAAAATGAAAATGCTCTAGTAAAATTATTTATAGTACAGTGTAATTCTGTTATATGATTTCATCTTTGTTAGCATTAAAACATTCTGACATTTCCTAATTAATGTTATTATATATGCTAATTCTTGGTAAGAGCGGTCTAAAGAGCACAGCTGAGAACATTCTTTCTTGTTTGCATAATTGGTCTCAGCATCTGTATACCTTATTTCTTCAATACAAAACAATAAATACCAGTTAAGCCAGATAAAGACTCACTAGTGCCATTTCCAATCAGTAGATGATTGAAATTACCATACACAAAAATACATTTGTTTTCTTAAGAAGTTTGAATTGGTGTATCTTTATCACATACGTAATTTCAAATGCATCTTTTATATACCAAGAATCTGACAGTCCGTTTACTTTTCCTTTTGTTTTGGTATGTGGTGCAATCAAGATGAAACATAAGTGACATACAGTGTAACAATGCATCACTGTGATTAATCTGATATTGGATAAGTTTATGTGTCCTGCAATTTTATTCTACTAGTTGCTGTTAAACCACATTTAGGACATCAAGACAGTGTGAGATGAGATATAAAGATTCCATGTTCTGTGCACAATGAAGTGAAAGGTTGCACATTTTACCACCTTTTCCTGGAAAATCTGCAACCTGGTGTTTTGGATTAACCCCACTTGGCAACTGAGTACCACACAGTCGCTCACTCAACCTTTCCCCTGCCCCCAGTGGGATGGGGGCAAGAATTGAGGAAAAAAAAAAAAAAGAAAGCACATGGGTTGAGATAAAGATGGTTAATAGGACAGCAAAGGAAGAGATGATGATGATGATGATGATAATAATAATAATAACAACAATAATGATAAAAGAATATACAAAACAAGTAATGCACAATGCAATTGCTCACCTCCCACTGACCGATGCCCAGCCAGGCCCTGAGCAGCAATCACTGCCCCCCGGCCAACTCTCCCCAGTTTCTATACTGAGCATGATGTCATATGGTATGGAATAGCCCTTTGGCCAGTTTGGGTCAGCTGTCCTGGCTGTGCCCCCTCCCAGCTTCTTGTGGCCCTGGCAGAGCATGGGAAGCTGAAAAGTCCTTGACTAGTGTCAGCACTACTTAGCAACAACCAAAACATCAGTGTGTTATCAGCATTATTCTCATCCTAAATCCAAAACACAGCACTGTGCCAGCTACTAGGAAGAAAATTAACTTTATCCCAGCTGAAACCAGAACAAGTATGCAGAAACAACCTTCGCTGTGCTAGGGAACAGTCTTTAACAGGATTCCTGGTTGCTTTTTAATAAGCACCATTAATCAGGAAACCCCTATACTAACACACCACTGTTGGGCCCCAGTTTCTGTTTGTGTGGTGTGGATATGTTTGTCAGGAGCTCTGCAGAAATGTTTCCTACCTGCTGGAAGGAGACTGGCTGCCCATGGTCACTGACCAAGATGCAGAGGAGCCCACTGGAGACATCTGCAGCCCACACTGGGAAGGCAACTGCAGGGGCTGACACAGTGACACAGAAGGGGATGTGCCACCCTCCAATCCTCCCTGCTCCACCTTTCTTCATCACCAAGTGGCAGCCTTCCCTGTTCCCATTACTGCCAATAAGACCTGATTTTGGTAAATTCCTGGTTTAAAACACTAATTATAAGAGAAAATTGCAGTCATCATTTATGCTGATTACTTGGCAGTCCAAAAAAATATCTTGCCCCAGAAGTTCTCAGAAATATTTTAAGGCTTCTTACCAGTCTGAAGATAAATGAGTAAACACACAGTATCCTGAGCATTAACCCACATGTTTCTGAATATTTTAGGATCTATCTATGATTTCCTTTCCCTTCATAAAGATGAAATTAACTTCCAGATATAACAAAACAATGTATCAATTTTCTAGCTTAGATAGATTCTTTTTTCCCCTTTATTCTTCATTATGGTCTTTGTTGCATTCCCTTACTATTCCATATGGCATGCCTTTGGCTAGCTCTAGGAAGTGTGACAGCTTCACTCTCCATTAGTTCCATGATATCATGCTACAATAGCAGATTCTAGCTAAAATAATTCTGTATTCTTTTCTCAGGGAACATGCAAACAAATTGATCGGTTAATGTCTGACAGTAAAGAAATGCCATCACATCCATATACTCTGTGTAGATATTCTATGTGATCTGTTTAAGACCATCAGAATAACTAAACTAAATATTGGATTCATGTATATTTTATGGTAAAATGCTGCACGTAGTTTGTCACTGCTCCTTCTGATGTTACATGTGTTCTAACAAAAGCAGCCTGTGTCCAGACCTGCAAGACGCTGAGCACTTTCAATTCCCAGTGAAGTCTGCCACTGAGAACAAATTATGTCTTACAACTATTTACACGCTGTGGCATAAGTCCCTTATGAGCCTTACACAGTATTTCTGTGTGGATGTGCACACAAATTGAAATGCAATTGCAAAGCGCACCTCACTGCATGATACTACTCTTGTACCTTGCCTTTGCTTGGCTTCTTCCTGGTGCCCAGTCCCATGGGTGCGGTGGGTCACAAGTGACCTATGCACGTGACCTGGTGATTCTGTTGCCTATAGTCATCTTCAGCATGATCACTAACGCAGTCTTGGAAATATTTTAAGAGTTTGTCAGATGCATATCTGAAGAACACAAAACATGACTGACTAACTTCAAGACTCTTAAATCTGTTTATATTTTAGAAGATGTAAATATTCACTGAGTAGCATATGAAAAGATTTCAGCTAATGAGTGGATGGTGAGAGGCTCACTTCAGCTTTGTGTCATGTGTGACCGGTCTCTGAAATCAGGTGCTCTGCCACTGCACCCTCCTCCCTGTCGTCAAACATGAAAGATAACAAGGCAGGAGAGATTGGTAGATGGATAATTACTGGTGTAAACTCAGAGATGAATAAGCAAAAATACAGTTAAGTAAATTAGGAATGAGAGGGAAAGTAGTCCAAAGGCTGTGTGAGCAGTTAAGACAGAGGAAGGAAGGGATTGGGTAAGAGGTGAAAAAAAGAAGTAGCCCTGAGGAACCAGGGACAAGGAAAGATGAAATAAGAATATCTGACCAGGATACCAGAAAGTTGGCTTGTTTCCCATTAATGGATACTGCCTTACTTCAGATAACACAACTTCAGTCTTTTTATGATTCCTGCCTTACATTTAGGAGTTACTTTCCTAGTCAATATGGTTTGCTTTGGGGTCAATGCCTAAAAAGTCACTCATCTTGCAGTAATAGAGGCCAGACTGCAGAAGCGGATAGATGTTTTAATTAAAAGGGTGTTAGCAGCCAAAAGCAATAAAATATGTGAAGGAATAACTAAAATATTTTCTAAAATATTAAGTTATATGAATGTTTTTATTAGTAAAGTATTATATATGTGCATGCGTGTGTGCCTGTATAGGTCTGGGGAAGTATAGATCCATAATGAATACCTGAACTTCTGCCATTTACTTGTATTACTTTGCCCTGGAAATGGCTTACAGCCATTTTGACTTGGGTTATGGCTTCACCTAAGAAAGGCAGCAGAGAATCAATTAAACTAATTTTTATATTAAAGGAAGCAGTTGAGATCTGTGTCATACCAAACTACAGAATATTTTTAACTGTGATTTTAACTGCACTTTAACGATGATTATCTCGTTGAAAATAAATAAATAAATAAATAAATAAATAAATAAATAAATAAATAAAATGGTGTGGTATTTGAAAAAGTTTTCTCTAATTCCAGATCTCATAAAAGTAAAGAACAAATCTTTGTCAGCAGAATTGCAGTAGTTACTGCTGTTCAGTCTCAGTTCAGTAAAAATATGATGACTCTATATCATCATGGAAGCAGTGGAAAATCTATGGCTTATGAATTCATTGAATGTTTGGTCTTCACAGATTTAAACACTATTAAACAAATTTTCCTCATTCTTAGCACTCATTTTGGCTTAGAGGCTTCTTTTCTATGTTATATAATAGTTAATGCAAATTATTATATTCCATATGTGTACTTTGATAATTTCTAAGTATCAGCTAGTGCATTAAGGAATGACAGTACCACCTATCATATATCTCTATTGTTGTTGTCTTTCCACAAAGGGTATCCCATTTTGGATT